>JAYMTN010001142.1:0-13608 GCA_036897425.1 Erodium trifolium | reverse complement strand
GCTGCAGACCTAACGATGTCGGTGCCTGGGCTGTGTGCGGGGTCGGGTCGTTACAAAGACCGTCGTAGACATTCTATTGTTGCTGAGTTATTGTTAGGCCTGTCGTAGGGATCAAACATGTAATAGCTCTTTCTCGTGGTAATATAAAGTGTTCATTTGTTTTTTTTTAAAAAGTCCTTGAATACATCCATCGATTTCGGACATATTTTTACCTTTTTTTATCTTTCGTGAAAGAACCCAAACTCTAAACTTTTTACAACCGTTGCTCTTCTCTATTCACCACCGGAGACGACTGTGGCCTTCGACCATAACAGTTGTGGGTGATGGATTTCCCCCTCCCTCCCCCGCCTTTCACCTCTTCTTCCCATTCTGATTATTCTCGACCTTCTCGCTTCCGACCTTTTTCAGTCCAGCTCCTTCTTCCACCGTTCTCTCTGGCGTCGTCTTCACGTAGATCTAGTAGTGGGACACACTTCTTCGTCTACTAAGGTTGGGATCGTTGTGTATCTGCGGCTTTCTCGTCGCTCTCTGGCTCCATTCTCCGCTCTCCTGGTTCGTCGCCCTCTGGCTCCATGAGTTCTTTCTGTCTCGATTTTACTTCTGGGCTATACTTCTAGTCCTTAGCTATTCTTGTTCTTAGTGTTTCCGATGGCGAATTGTGGCCGTTGTCTTTGTTCCGTGTGGTAGTAGCTACCTCAAGAGTTCCAAATTTGCTGGTTCCAGATTTCATCGAAGTTGCTGATGCTCCGGTCGCAGCAAGGAGTTACTGGGGGATGGACGTCTCATTATGGGATCTCTATCCCGTGTTGCTCGGGACCTCTGTCCGACCTTACCTCCCACAAAGACCCTCTGGTCTCTTAGCTCTCTGCTTCGCCGTGTCTGGTTTGGGTTTTTGGGGGTCTCACCACCGTTTTGGTGTTGGCCAGTGGTGAGATGCTTCAGCTGAGTCCTGTTGTTGAAGCATCTCTGTGAAGGGCTTCAAGGCATTGTGCAAAGCTACTGGTAACCTCGGGTACATCCAATCGGATCTTCGACATTGTCTCACAAGACTCCGGGACTCTTTTTGGGCCCGGTTGATATTGTTCCCTTTACTCCCTTTTACCTTCTTGTGGTTGCCATACTCGTTTCCTAGATTTAGTTTCTTTTCGCACTTCTTTGTTTCCCAATTTTTGATTGGTTGGGGGCTCGTTGGATTGTGGAGTTGGCAACCGTTGAGTTGTTATAGGTTGTTGGGCCTTTGTTTGAAGTCGAGAAGTTATTGTTCTTTGGATTCATGAGTTTCGGTTGTTTTGCCACCGGGCTATCTATGCTGTTTTGCGGTGTTCACCGTCGGCGTGTCGATGTCCTTCCTTCTCTATGAGTTGGTGGGTCCGATGAGATGGAATGATTTCTTCAAGTTAGTTTGGGTGTTTAAAGTATGTGTCGAGAGTTGGTGTGGAAGTCGCTGTTGTCATGAGGTGGTTTTTCAGAGCATCATGGCTGGAAAATCTCTGTTTTAGACCTTTTTCTGGTGGGCTTCATGGTTGGAAAATCCGGATTCTAAACTTAATTAATTATTTACTTGTTAAGTTCTTATTTCTTGTAAATTTGGTTCTTTATACCTTGGTTTGACTCCTTGTTGGGTTTGTTGAGGTTCTTTCTTAGGAATGCTCTTTACTTGTATTGGTTTGATCCGTTTAGGAACAGGTGTTTAGTTTGAGGCTAGAACCTGTTTAGTCCTCCGGTTTATGGTTCATCCCTAGTTAGATTCTGATTTCTTGAGGTTCCATGGTGGAATGCTCTTTAATTGTTCTCAAGAGGCAAAAATCTTGTCCATACTCTTTACTTCAAAGACCTGGATTTTTAATACATTTCTTTGCTGATCAGAAAAAAAAAGATGATAAACTTAGTTAAACATATCCAAAAAGACTATCTTCTTTTTCGTATGAGCATATAACGTGGAATTTTATTGATAATAATAAATATTGTAAAGAATACAGATATGAAATATTATAAGAATGCGAGACATAGTCTCGGATCTGATAAACAAGAAGTTTCGAGACGCTAACCTTGTAACGGTATTATTGCTATTAATCATAGTTTTTTTAGTGACACGAGTATCTATTCATGACTCGAACTAAACATGCCCATTTTGACTAATAGGGTTAATGGGAATCCAAGTAGAACACCAAAAAGCTAGGCAAATAGGAGGTCAGGCTGACACAAACCATGGCAGGCGAGGTGTGCGTCCCATGCACACTTCGTTGTTTAAGGGCTCTCGATCCATCAGATGGGGTTGAGGCGCCAAGTTGTCACCCGCTTCTGGCGGCAGGATCAACTGTTGGTTCCACCCTCACTGACTCCGATAAGGGGTGTCAGGGTCATGATCCAGCGGATGGGAATGGGGCATCTCTGCACGGAGTCCCAAAACGATCGGATGCGCCATAGCCATGGCACCTGATCTGGGGTTGGGCTTCCGATAATCTTGAATAATAGGTAGACGATTGAGGAAGCATACATGCGACAAGAGTGGCATAGGTGGCAGCTCCGGTGGCAAAGGAGGATGTAGCGGTTCTGGTGGCAGAGGAGGAGGTGACGACGGTAGCGGTAGAGGAAGAGGTGGTGATGCTAGGTCGTGAACGATGGTGGGGGAGGGCGGCATTGGCGTAGGAGGCGAGGGTGCTGGTGGTGTTGAAGTTGGTAACGTTGGTGGCGTTGGGGACGACGGCTTTGAGGACGACGACGTTGAGGGCATCGACATTAGAGGCGGAGGCGACTCATAAGGCGGGGGCAGAGTAGGAGGCCTTCTTCCTCGGGCGCGACATCTTAAGAAATCTTGTCGTGGGGCTGGGGGCATGGTCTCGAGTGCTCGGGCAGGGGGTCCGCGTGAGGGGCAATGGGTAGGTGGGGACAGATCATTACGTGGCTGGGGACAGACATTGACGTCGGAGGTCGAGAGCACAGATCGAACGACGGAGCAAAGGCGCGTGAGAGAGATGAAGACCACGCCCGCGAGCTCGACGCATTACAAAGCCACCGGCGACCAGCTCCGATCGGTAAGTTAGGAACGCTTAGATCCGGTGAGAAGTAGAGTCACGCTAGGACGACGAAAGAATGCTTCGGCGACGCGATAATCGATAGGGGATGAGCACTTAGATCAACGAGAAGTACAGGCGTGTGAGGACAACAAAGGATGCTCTAGCGACGCTCCGTTGAAGGTAATCGATAGTGAGGAGAGAACCGAACCTAACTTCGGCGACGAGGAAGCTGCAATAGCCAGATAGAGGGAGGCGAGACGGAGAGAGTTTTTTAAAAGACTGCTTTCCTTGACTTGTCATTTTTTATTTAATTCAAGTCGAGTCGAAAAAAATAACAAAAGGATTAAAAAGTATCAAATCGAACTGGAACTGTTGGAATGGCCATGGTCGAGATCGCCCCTGTTGGAACTACGACGACCCCATCGTCATCATCTTCGTCGCCTTCGAACGATACCGTGCCATTCTACCTTGGATAGAAAACAATGCGGCCGATAACAAATCGGAGAGGGGTGGTTCCATGGTAGGACCGGTCCCAAGGATGGATCCGGATATCGAAGGAAAGAATAGAAGGAAGATTGTTGTCGGGAGGACGGTGGAAGAGATGCCCTCGCCCCCCATTTTCGCACCCATAATAACTCCACTAAATTCATTGTATCCGCGATACTAAGGGTCAAGTTGTCCGAACAACAACACATGATCATGAACACGACCAAAGTATCCGATGTGCCATGTCTAAATCTTTGTGTTTTCACAGTCAACCAATTAAATATATCATTGTTTAGTATGGCTGGTCAACACATTACCGGAGTTGCTGCTCGCTAGAAGATAGAACCAGCACTCGAAAAGGTCTTTTTCTTTCTTATTTTCCTGCCACAATTCCCGGAGAGATAAGAAAAAGAAAAAAGAAAAACATTTTCTAGCTTATCTTGCTAGCCACAGATGAATTGTATTGCGTGTGCTATGAAAGGATTTGACGCCGCCGGATACTACAAGTCATGGATGGGGTTATTCAAATGTCGTCGAATTCGAAGCGGGAGCACAAAATTCTTGTTCGATGGAAATTTCAGAAGACAGTGTCGCATTCGATTAACAATGTTGTTAATTTAGTTATGGAATCTGATTTGATATAAATGACTCATTTGCATGATGTCGGAACCAATTTAATCAATTCAAATATTTTCGTACTCCGCTCCAACAAACTTGAGTGCATGTGTAGAAGTCAAGTTTTGTAATGACTTATTTGTTGGGGTGTTTTTCAGTAGAACACCAGGACATCATATAATGTTAAAAGTCTAACTCAAAGTAGCAGATAACGTAAATAATGGTCTTAACATCTTGGGACTCAAAACAGAACAAACGATAAGAAAAATAAAAGTGCTCAAGTTGCCGAATCGCTCCACTGAAATGTTCGGGAGGGGATACTATGGTAGCGTCCGAAGACACCAATACACCTAAGCCAAACTGAGAGCTAAGGCAGAGTCGATCCTTTTCCGAAATTGGGTGTTAATTCGTTATAACCGACTCATATGTTAATCCGTCCAATCAAATACCTACTCAATATCCATTCACATAAAATCAGGTGAATTGTGGATCAAATTTTTATGAATCCTTCTCATTACGAGAAGATGGAGGATTTCGGGAACGAGATCACCCGCCCACCCGCTTTTCCTAATAAACTCCTTATTTTAGATCATGGTCAATCTCAAATCAGCAAGCTCAACTCATAAACCTTACTCAACAAAACTACTACGAGATTTAGTCGCACAACAAGTACACTATCTCCTACCTCTTATGTATTACCCAACTCATAAACCTTACTTGACAAGGCTTTGTTACATAATACTGAAAGGGCCCAAGTGTTACTTTGATGGGCTGGTTATATGAAAGCCCAATAGGTGGATCTGGATCCAGTCTCCATCTGACCCGGACCCGGTTTTGTCGCGGTCCGTGGATCTCATTTCCCAGATTTCGATTCTCTTTCTTCTCCAGTTACCGATTCTCAGTTTCTCAGGCTGAATTGGATCACCGTCGCATGCGACTCCGGCTTGTATCGGCGTCGACGAAGTGGCCATGAAGTGCCGATCCGTGGCGTGCGTATGGTCAGGGTCGCCTCCTGTTCAGAGAGTCACCGCCACCGCCGTCCTGAACCACCCCCCTACTCTCTACACCGGCGGATCCGATGGCTCCATCTTCTGGTGGAACCTTTCCTCCTCCGATTCCAAAAAGGTACCTTCCCATTTCTCTTTGTCCTCTTCGCGCTCGCAAGCACACCAGCTGATTGTTTTTCGAGCTGAATTTTGAGCTATGAAATTCTTATCAGATTGATCCGTTTGGTTTCTGATTGAAATGTAGAAATTGTGTTTGTAGATAGACCTGAAAAATGAAGTAGTTGAATTTGTGGGTTGTGATTGCTCTTCTGTGTTGTGAAAATGCATTTGATATTCATTGCTCTAATTGTTTGTTTCACGTTTTGATTTGATTAAATTTCTCTCCTTTTGTACTTGTCTTGTTTGTATGAGTTCTTAATGACTGAACTACCAGTCTAATTGGGTTGCTGATGTATCAGGAGATTAGACCAGTGGCCATGTTGTGTGGCCATGCCATGCCAATAGCTGATCTTGGCATTTGTAATCCTATAATAGCATCCGGAGATGGGAATTGGGATTCTTCAAGTGACGTTGAAATGAACTCTAGCTCAGATAACTGTGGAGCTCTGATCAGTGCGTGTACCGATGGTGTGCTGTGTGTCTGGAGCAGAAGCAGTGGGCATTGCCGGCGCAGAAGGAAGTTGCCCCCCTGGGTCGGCAGCCCTTCTATCATTTGCACCTTGCCTTCAAATTCGAGATACGTATGCATTGCCTGTTGTTTCACAGATGGTGTTCATTTAAATGACTATGACTTTGTTGATGCTGTTGAAAAAAGTGATCATTCACTGAATGGAGAAACTCATCATAGAAAACCCTCAAAGTGCACTGTTATTGTTGTTGACACGTATACTCTTACCATTGTTCAAACTGTTTTTCATGGGAAGTTAGCGATTGGTGCATTGAAGTGTATGACTGTGATTTCATCTTCTGAGGATGGAGGTAAGAAATCTGTACTCATGGCTGATTCATCTGGTAAGTTACTGTTGGTGCCATTGTCAAAGGATTCTCTCACGGATAAGGAGGAATGTGCTAGCTCGCCTGAAAGTTCCCCTCATGGTGAAATGAGTATATGGAGTGATTGTGCGAATGAGGCTGGACATATGGTGTCAATTGCAACTTGCAGGAGCTTTTGTGCCCTTGTCTTTAGCAACTGCTGCATTTTCAAGTTAATTAGTGGTGCTACAATTGGAAAAATTTCTTTTCTAGGCGATCATCTTTGTCTTGAAGGTGACAAAACGCACGTTACAGGTGGTATGTTCCTTGAAAGTGCTGATTCCAGGGATACACTAAAACCTACGGAACCCTGCAAAATGTTTTCAGAAAGCTTTGCAGTGTGGAATAACAGAGGGTCTGCAGTTGTGTATAGGGTATCTTATTTGGATGATATATTTAAATTTGAGTCCATCTGTGAGATTCCTGCTGCACCTTGTCCTATAGATGTGAGGTTGTCAATTTCTTTTGTTTTACTGAATCATTATCTTCTCCGCATTGAATCTGTTTACTCTTACATTGAAGAGCCTGTACAATGGAAACCACGTGTTGCGATATGGTCACTACATGAGAAACTTGAATATGGAAACTTGAGTCAACAATGCAAAATGCTTGGAGAAGGTGGGTTTTTGGTTGACATGTTTGCAGAGTCTACTAAACTTCATGAATCTGAGGGGAACAGTAGCTTTGGAGTTGAATTGGCTTCTCAGAACCATTCCGATTCTAGTTCAGAGCATGTGAATGATGTTCATCCACCAGATTATAAACACCATAACTTTCTTCAGAAGGGGCGACTTGTGACTTCTTCCATGGTTATATCTGAAAACCTATATACCCCTTACGCAACAGTGTATGGTTTTTATAGTGGTGATATCGAGGTTGTACGATTTGACGTAATTCAGATAATAGATTTTCATGGTGATAGTCCATGCCATGCAATGGAATCAAATGTTTTGAGACAGAAGTTTTTGGGGCACACAGGTGCGGTACTGTGTTTGGCTGCGCATCAGATGGTGAATGCCACAGAAAATGAGAGTTTCCATCATGTTTTACTCTCTGGGAGCATGGACTGCAGTATCCGTATATGGGATCTGCATACTGGTTGTCTCATTACAGTTATGCACCAACATGTGGCTCCTGTGCGTCAAATTATTCTTCCTCCGGCACGAACTGACCGCCCATGGAATGACTGTTTTCTCTCTGTTGGTCAGGATGCATGTGTTGCTCTTTCTTCTCTTGGTACATTGAGGGTTGAGAGAATGTTTCCTGGACATCCTACCTATCCTGCTAAAGTTGTATGGGATGGTGCAAGAGGTTACATTGCATGTCTTTGTCATAAACAACATGGAACTTCTGATACCATTGATGTTTTGTACATTTGGGATGTGAAGACTGGTGCTCGAGAACGTGTTCTTCGTGGCACGGCTTCTCATTCAATGTTTGATTATTTCTGTAGAGGCATCAACTTAAACTTCTCTGAGACTTTATTGGATCGAGATACTTCAATTTCCTCATTACTTCTTCCCATAGTTGAAGATGCGAGTTCTCACTTGCACCCAAATAACTTGGAAAAGGGGTTTCCTGCAACAAAGAGGGTTTCAGGTATAACAAAACCAGCTGATGCCTCCAAAGCACATGCTACTAGGGAAAGTTCTGCTAAAATGATTCCTAGCACACCTGCCTTCCCAAATAAGCACCCCATCAAATGCTCTTGCCCGTTCCCTGGGATTGCAACTTTAAGTTTTGACCTGTCTTCTTTGATGTTTGTTGGCAAGAAGCTCAAGGCTATGGCTAATGATGACAAGCAAGAGAAGGAACAACTAACTGAGTCACCTAGTCCCAAACATGTGCCTGTTGATGGTGGTTCTGAATGTGGAACCTCCACTGATAAAATACAGGAGGAGAATGACTGGATTAAATCACTTGAAGAATGCATGCTTCAATTTAGCTTGTCATTTCTGCATTTATGGAACATTGATAGTGAGCTTGATCGATTACTAATAGCTGAAATGAAGCTAAAAAAACCAGAGCATTTCATCGTATCTAGTGGCTTGCAAGGTGATAAGGGATCCTTCACATTGGCGTTTCCTGATTCGAGCGCTAATCTTCAGGTGCTTTTAGTGAAATGTACTCATTGTGAGACCTGTTTTATTCTCTCATTTCTTTCAGTTTCCTGAGACATTGATTATAACGTTTCAGCTTTGGGAATCATCATCAGAATTCTGTGCAATGAGGTCACTAACTATGGTGTCCCTCGCCCAACGCATGATTAGTTTGTCACAATCCAGTTCAGCAGCCAGCAGGTATTAGACCGATTTAGCTAAAAGTAATGTATAGAACCAGTTTGCAGATATTGTTTTCCCATTCCCATTCTATCGTTGTCTCGATTTTAAGTATTATTGTCTCACTCTTTCTCCTCCCCATTGCCATCAATCCAATGTTTACTAGCTAAGTCTAAAACTCTGAATTATATTGTGCCTCTTTGCTGAATAAGTGTATCAAGATTAGGGCATTACAACACTCTGCACATTATATGCAGATAATACTATTAGCACGAATGTATTCTCATATTTACTTGGATAAATAATTCACATTGATGCGATTTATCTCGTATTGAATGTAAATTTGCCTCAGAAGACCAATAATGTTGAAAATTGATCTCCAAAGTGTTTGTAATTCATTTTCTTACCTGCTGTGCGTTTTTTTGCAGTGCTTTAGCGGCATTCTATACTCGAAATTTCTCAGACAAATTTCCAGATGTAAAGCCACCCTTACTTCAGGTTGCATATCTGACATTTGTTTTTATTTCGGCCGGTATATGTGTTGTGATAGTGCTAACAATATAGCTGAGGACTTGAGTAGCTGTCAGTTCATGTTTGGTTATTTTCAATGTGTTTTACTATAAGTCACCTCCTATTGCAGCTTCTGGTGAGTTTTTGGCAAGGCGAGAGCGAGCATGTGCGCATGGCTGCACGCTCTTTATTCCACTGTGCTGCTTCACGGGCAATTCCACTTCCACTGTGTAGCCAAAAAGCAACGGGCCGTTCAGAATTTATGACTTCTATAGTAGAAAATGGAGAAATTAAACGGGAAGTGTTGAATGAGGGAGGGGGATCTATAACCACAATCGGTTTTGATCCGACACCAGAAAAGAATGGGATTTCTCAATCGGACGAAGCAAAAATCCATGCATGGCTAGAATCTTATGAAATGCAAGATTGGATATCTTGTGTCGGGGGAACAAGCCAAGATGCAATGACATCTCACATAATTGTTGCAGCTGCATTGGCTGTTTGGTACCCAAGTCTTGTGAAACCAAATTTAGCCATGCTGGTTATTCATCCATTGATAAAGTTAGTTATGGCTATGAATGAGAAATACACTTCCACTGCAGCAGAACTTCTTGCAGAAGGTATGGAAAGTACATGGAAAACGTGTATTGGTTCCGAAATACCTCGCCTGATTGGGGATATATTCTTTCAAGTAGAGTGTGTTAGTGGCGTATCTGCAGACTCTGCTACACAACGTCCAATTGTACCTGCTACCATTAGAGAGACTTTGGTTGGGGTTCTTCTTCCAAGTTTAGCAATGGCTGATGTACCCGGATTTTTAACTGTAGTTGAAAGCCAGATTTGGTCCACTGCATCTGATTCACCTGTTCATTTAGTATCCCTCATGACTCTTATGAGGGTTGTTCGCGGTTCTCCGAGGAGCCTAGCACAGTACCTTGAGAAGGTTAGTGAAATTTGTTCTTCAATCAGGCAACCTTTACTCCTAACATTACTGTTGTGTTATTTCTTATAACTATTGCTAAAAGTTGGAAGATTAGGAACTTTTAAGTGTAATATTACTGTTGTGTTATTTTTTTAATCCTAACATTTGGACAGGTATGCAGGCAGTTAACTTTATCTTACAGACGATGGACCCTACCAATTCAGTCATGCGCAGAACTTGCATTCGTAGTTCGATGATAGCTCTCAAGGAAGTTGTGCGTGTGTTTCCCATGGTAGCCTTGAACAACACATCAACCCGATTAGCCGTTGGGGATGCTGTTGGAGAGATGAATGATGCAAGCATTCGGGTATATGATATGCAGAGGTACGCCAACATTGTGTTTACTTCTTATCAGCAATTATATTATTCTATGGCTTTATATTTACTTTAAATGAAGTTTGATGGAGAAGAAACAGTTTTAACGTTATTTACACCCCCTCGGCGACCTTTGAGTTTTTGGAACCCCCCCTATAGGTGGGGGGTTATTAGTAACACACTGTCACCTTTCGTTATTCATCAAAAAGTCATGGACTCACTGAATAGGTGATGGTTTTATCAGGAACACTGTCACCTTTTCAGTGTGTTCCTGATCAAAAACCCACCTTTTGAATGTTTTTTTTTTAACCCCTACCTATACAATGTGTTTTTGAGAATCAAAGGTCACCAAGGGTGTGTTAGCAAAGTTACCCCTATAAATTATCATCCATTTGATATGATTTTAATTTTTTTCCCCATTCATGTAGTGTGACAAAATTAAAGGTTTTGGATGCAACTGGACCTCCTGGACTACCGAATTTGCTTGTTGGAACTTCAAAAACGGCAACCACTATGATTTCAGCGCTGACCTTTTCTCTAGATGGAGAGGTAATTTCAATAAGTCCATAGACTTTAAACTCTGGCTTCGTTTGAGGGTCTCGGTAGCTAGAAAAAAACCTTCTTTATGACCGAGTGATATGGGATATTATTCATATTATATCTTTACATACTCCAAATTGCAGGGTTTAGTTGCTTTTTCTGAGCATGGATTAACGATAAGATGGTGGTCACTTGGATCTGTTTGGTGGGAGAAACTCAGTCGGAACTATGTTCCCGTCCAGTGCACTAAACTGATTTTTGTTCCTCCATGGGAAGGATTCTCACCTACTACCGCTAGGTCAAGTATCATGGCTAGTGTATTGGACGATGACAAACAGGACGAACCACAGGTAATTTTATTTCTATACACTGGCATTATACTCTTGGGCTTTGATTAGTTAATATGATCAACAATCAGGTGAAAAGCATGGATTAAACTTTTTTACGGCTGAGATGTTTGCAAACGTAAGTTTGGAACTTGACTGAACATTGGAAAGTTGTATACTTTGGAAATTGAATCCAATGGACACAGGCTTGATTAACAGTCAGGTGAAGACCATCTGTGCCCATTGGATTGAATTCTTTAACAGCTGAGATGTTTGCAAACATAAGTTGGGAAACTTGACTGAACATTGGAAAGTTGTGTGCTTTGGAAAGTGCCAAACTTAATCTCAGCCGTTAAAATTGCAATCCAACGACTATGATTAGTTTCCTGTTTTTATATTTAACTTTCCAATCTCCATGTTTTTTCCTGAGTTTTCCCCTAGTTGATATTACTATTCTTTTCATTATTGCAAAAAAAAAAAAAAAATACTTTGCTACTTAACAAACATAATTTTTTTTTCTGTTATTGTTGATTATATTTCTTATGTAATTTCATTGGAAAACGTTATTAACACCCCCTCGACGACCTTTGATTTGGTCAAACACACCCTCACTTTCATACTCTACAAAAAACACAACAAAACTGTCAGTTTTTTTTATAAAAAAAACACACCGTAAGTTTTCTCAATAACTAAACGTAGACGACCTATTTTTGCATAAACTGACTGTTATTGAGACAAACGAAAGGTGACTGTGTTCTTGATCAGTCATCACCTATTCAGTGTGCTTTTCAAAATCAAATGTCGCTGAGGGTGTGTTATTAAAATTACCCCTAGTTTCGTTTCATGTACCTAGTTTAAGTTTAGAAAAGCTAGATAACGAAAATCTCGAAATGCTCTTTTCTATAGAATAACCCACTCTGTTCTTTCTTTTACAGGAGAGTGGAAAGGGTATGAACGACAGAGACAGTCCTAAATTCTTGGTCCGTCATCTTGATCTCTCCTACAGGTTAGACTGGGTTGGTGACAGGAAAATACTTCTTACAAGACATGGCCAGGAATTGGGCACTTTCTTACTATAACAAGATGCACCTCGTGTCATCGCTGCCATTAGAGTTTTTTGTTTGTCAACCTCCAGAATCTAGTCGCTGCCATTAGAGTGATGCATATTCTGCTCGTCTTTGTTTTTAATCGATTTTGGTGCACTGTTAATACAAGATCCATGTTGCTGGTTCATGAAGTTTCCACAATCTTTTGAACCATAATTCTTATTTTGTAATTATTACCTTAAGAATTCAGAACTCAGAAGTCTAAAACCCTATCACCTTGATGAGTTTTTGTTGTGCCTTCCTGGGAACTACAAGCAGATCTGTTGTGCTATGTGTGATTGCTCATGTGGATGGGATGTCCAAGAGTGACATAATCCTAATCCACCCCTTAAGTGTTGGCCTACCTACCATAACCATTTCAGGTTGATTACCGATCGATGATTCATTGTACCTGGTAAAAATCGAAGAATTTTTTTAAAAAATCAAATAAAATTTTGTAAGATTTATATTCGATCTTCATCATAAATGTAGATGATTGTACAAATCAAGGAAGTTACCACTACCACTTGCGTGCCTCTGACAATCTTCAACTCTCTCCCGCAATGCTCATCATCGTCAACATTAACAATTATGTGTGCCCACGAGTATGGTTATGTCACTGCCATGCCTTATTTTTCTCGATCTGACGAGCACATAACATCTTAGATACGGATATGGCCGATGTAGCCCTCTATAAATAGCAACGTTGTTGATTCATGGGCACCATTGATTTATCAAAGTCATACGTTAACAACTCTCATCTCAAATGGGACATCGTTTCGGTGTTATAGTATGTGGTCTGGTCGTCTTAGGTGCACACTTGAGCCTGGCCTTTGATTACCAAGATGCGCTTGCCAAATCCATCTTGTTCTTCGAAGGCCAACGCTCCGGGAAGCTCCCCTCCGGGCAGCGGGTCAAGTGGAGGGGTGACTCTGCCCTCTCTGACGGCAGCCCCGACAAAGTAAAATCTTTATACCTATTATCAGTCGTGTTAGAATTTCATATTGAAAAGATGTGAATCATGCGGTCAGGTCCCTTTCCTGCACTTCCCTAGTAATCGTTGTACTGGTTTTTTACCTCTTCCTACTTCAAAAGTGTTTTTTTTTAATAAAAACTCGAGCTTATAAAAAAATGTGGTCAGGTCTCCTCTGTGTATTGGGCTTGTTAGCCTGGTGGTCCAGTGAGGTCTGTTAGGCTGTTGCCCTCCATCAGGGAGTTTACGTTTTAAGGTGAATCGGGTTTTAACATGGGTTGAAGTAGTCTGTTTGTAATTTATTTATTTTGTGTTTTTGTATAGGTGAAGTTGGTGGGAGGGTACTATGATGCTGGTGACAATGTGAAGTTTGGTTGGCCAATGTCATTTACTATAACCTTATTGAGTTGGGCTGCTGTTGAGTACCCTGATGAGCTATCT
>JAYMTN010001141.1:0-13611 GCA_036897425.1 Erodium trifolium | reverse complement strand
TGGTGCTATTGAAGGATACGTACCACGGATGAATATGAATTCTAAACGGAGAAAAGGTGAGATTTTTCAGAGAATCAGCTTTGCTTTGTGTGCTAGTGCTGCTGTGTCAATTGGTAATTTGAAATCTCCTTTTGGGCTTGGATTTGGATTGCTAAACTAGAAACAAACAATGGGGTTAAGTTAAATTTCATCCGATAGGCTTATTTGGCTTGTTTTTAGTTGCTTTAAACTGGGTTTGTTTCAAATACTGCAGCCTCCACAGCTAAAAATAGCCAACTGAGTTTTGGGGAGGACTCAATTTCGAATGAGGTACACACCATGGGGTCTGTGAAAATGGGAGGCGAGTACACCATGTCAAAAACACCCTCAGGATCAACATATGGCCTTTCTGATAAGAAAACATCAGAAGGGGAAGCAATTTGTAAAGAAGGTAATAGTGCTCTCTGTATTATTTTTGTTGAATTGGACATTGACCATTAAGCTCAACTAACCCAAGTAGTCGTGCTAGTGCCCAAATGAGTAGAATACATGGCAACTGTTCTTGTCATCAATTCCGATGGATTTTAAATATTTGAGTTATGTTTTCTTTTAGCAAGTTATTTTATAATGTGGCAACGTGCAATGAATGACCTTACCTTGTGTATTGCAGGGTCTAAAGCTATTTACAATAAACCTAATAATGACATGGACTTTGTTAGCACTATAATCGTTGGAGAGGACTATGCTACTTTAAAAACATCCTCTGAATCACAAAATGCAGTGTGCAACAGAAAACTGAAAACCCCAGCAGGGAAGAGGACAGAGAAACCAGAAGAGGAGCTAAGCGTCAAACAGATATCTTCAGCCATGCAGAACATCTCTTTGGTTAAGATGAAAGGATTGAAAGATCAGCTTAGCACCCTAGAGGAAATGCCATCAACTTCATGTCCCTCACAGACTATCTGTAATTTAAATGCGTCAGCAGGAGGATCACTTGTCGAGAAACCAGTCAAATCAAGCGAAACCACACTCAAGCCCTCGCTTACATCTGCAAATTCAAAGAAACTGAGTCGCTCTGTTACTTGGGCTGATGATAAAAGTGATAGTGTTGGGGGAAGGGATCTCTGTGAAACTAGAGAGATTGAAGACCGAAAATTTAGTCACTCTGTTTCTTGGACTGGTGAGAGAAGTGACAACGCTTTGAGCAGAAATTACCCCAATGTTACAGAAAAAGAAATCGATAACACACAAGATCCTGCTGAGTCTGTTAGTCTGGACACTGGCAGTGATACAGGAGATGAAGATAAGATCTTGCGTTTAGCCTCAGCGGAAGCCTGTGCATTGGCATTGACCCAGGCTGCTGAAGCTGTTGCATCTGGAGAGAATGACCCCTCTGATGCCGGTACATTACTGTATCTCGCCAGGCACACTAAAGTGTTTAGGCTATAGAGTTACTAATTCATGACTGTTGCTTTACAGATATTTTGTTTTGATTTTCTTACACTGTTCTTTATTTCATAATTTCAGTGTTCGAATCTGGAATTATTATTTTGCCACCTCATGTGGATGTTGATCAAGAGGAGTACATGGATGAAGATGCCCTGCGTGAATCAGAAGTGTCCTTAAAGTGGCCACCAAAGCAGGGTATGCCACAGTCTGATTTCTTCGACTCTGGGGATTCATGGTATGACGCTCCACCGGAGGGATTCAGTTTGGCTGTAAGCCCCCCTTTGACATCTATACCGTTATATTTCATTTCATCATTTTTGTTTAATATTGACAACTTGAAACTTTCGATTATATAGCTATCTCCTTTTGCAACAATGTGGATGACACTCTTTGCATGGATATCAGCTTCTTCTCTTGCTTTTATCTATGGCCAAGATGAAAGTTTCTATGAAGAGTATTTAACAGTTAATGGAAGGGAATACCCTCGAAAGGTTGTCTTGGCTGGTGGTCGTTCTTCTGAAATCAAGCAGACCCTTGCTGGTTGCCTTGCTCGGGCTTTGCCTGGACTTATTGCAGATCTCCGACTGCCAATACCTATTTCTACTCTCGAGACTGGAATGGTATTGATACTGATCCTATACATTTTCCAACTCAATGTCACCAGTGGTAGTCCAAAAGTAAAAAATATATATATATCTTAGTTAAATTGTAAAATATGTGTATTTTCTGTCTTTACAGTCTGGTTTATAGCCGAGTTTCGATCTGATAGAAGAGTAATCTTAAACTTCCAATGGAACTTGCGTCACCAATCGATTGATTGCATTTTTAATATCCAATTACATTTCCAACATGAGAATCATCATGTAGGCTGGGGTTTTAAGTTTAAAAGCTTTTCTTGCTTGGCTACTAATCACGAATTTCAGATTGAGGAGAAGGAACTGTTGTTTTCCATTGGTGTAGGGTTACTAAGAACTTTCATTTACAGGGTCGATTATTGGAGACAATGTCTTTTACAGATGCACTTCCCGCATTCCGTGTGAAGCAGTGGCAACTGATTGTGCTGTTGTTCCTTGAAGCTCTGTCAGTTAACCAGATTCCCGCACTTACTCCACACATGACCAATAACAGAAATTTGTTTCACAAGGTGAAGCTCCTATATCTATATAACAAGTGTTTCCATGATTTTTTTTCTCCTATGGGTTCTCTTCGTCGTGATTGTCATTCCTTATGGCTCAACCGCTCTAAATTAGTTCCATGTGATACATTATGACACTGACATAGAGCCATTATTTGTCTGCATCACAGTGGAATAATTTCACCCACCAATTAAATTAGATAAACAAATATTACCAAATGATGTTCCAGCTATAAAAAAAAACCATAGTATGAAGCCACAAGGCAGTATATGTTTATGAGATTGGACTAGTGCTTTGGAAGTACTTGACTTTTGCATGTACATTACTACTAAGTATTGCAGTCATTAGATTCATTCCTGTCAGGCCACTAAGTTATTAACTGCATACTTCTTTTTTTTACTAAATAGGTCCGGGATGGTGCCCAAATAACTGGTGAAGAGTATGAGGTTCTGAAGGATCTTACTATTCCTCTCGGTCGAGCTCCTCATTTTTCTGCACAGAGTGGAGGTTAAAACAGAATCCTGCAAATGAGACAGGGTCATCAATTTTTCCTGCAAACTACAAGCATTGGGAGGAAACATCACCATGCAATGTAATTAAGGGAACTATTTGATAAAATTTTGCAATTTGTAAATACTGAAAAATATGTATTGGATGTATTACTATGGCCATAAGGTCGGCGCATTATGGACGTATATTCTGTTCTTATTAAGAGTTTGAGATTAAGAGTTTTGTTGAAGTTATAAGGGGGTATTTGTGCCATAAAAACTAAAAAGTATGAAAAATGTATATTTCCAATTGTAGACTATATTAACATAGAAAACAAATTCATGCTATCAAACCTATACTTAGCGTGATTGCGACACACGGTTGGTACAAACTTCTTTTTACATTCAAGTAACATAAGTTGGTATTTGGTAGTATGATTAAAAATTAGGGTTAAATGTATAAATATACCCTCATAAATTGGTCACAAGTAATAAATTACCTAAAATTTAAAAGTGTTAAATGAAGGACCTTATGTTTTAGTCACATGTCATGTACATGTTTTATGAATTGGTTTCATATAATGTACATGTCTTATGAATTAGTCACAATCACAAATAATTTATATGTCTTTAATAATGATCTATACTTTAGGGTAGTTTGTTGTTCGTGATCAATACTTTAAGGTAGATTTTTACATTTAACCCTAAAATTTATGTGTACTCATATCAAGAATGTAGCTTGAAAAGTTGTCTAATATCAAGAAGTTGAGAATTTAATGATGAGACGTATAATTATAAATATCTGTATCGTCTGATTATTTTTATAGCCAATGACATTATTGGCTTGCCACCTGCTAAGGCAAGGCCTGAGGAGATGAATGACATGAGAATTGGAGATGACAAAATAAGTATCAATCATGAACAATTTAGGGCTCTACCAGCTGAGCCCACAATGGCTCAGATTGTTGAATTCTTTTGATTGATATTCAAAGTTAATACATGATAAGTGGTTTAAGATCAGTAAGTATCACAACAACTACAGTTGAAGGTGTGCAGAAATTGTTGCTGTCAGAGGAATCAATATCCTAAGTAGACTGAGATAAATATAGAGTATTTCAAACTCGAACTAGAATAAGAATGATCATTTCGTGATAGACTATGAGCTGACATATTTGTTTGTTGGCGGTCGAACAAAAGAAACAGATACCGAATGAAGGGAACTCCTTAACCGCCTACAATAATGAATTACGAGACCAAAAAGAAAAAGTAAATCTAGAAGTATAATCACATTTCTTTAACAATCAGATTCGATATCCACACCATTCCATCATTTTCTCTGAACCGGAGTTGACCTTAACAATATCGGGTTTTGGGGCAAAAAAATGTAAAAGGGACTATTTAATAAATCTAAAGCTCAAACTTGTTTTGTAAATATTTTGGGGTTAAAGTACCAAAACATTACAAGTTGGTCAACTTTGTTTCCAAAATTTAGTTGTATTGCCGAATGGAATAGGATGCGCACGAAACAAACGCGAAATAAAAAACAGAGTCGTGCGCGATGCGGGCGAATAACGCGATTGAGCTGCAATTAGACTACGTGGAGATAACGTTTATAATCCACTGATGTCCTCCTTTTATAGATAAAGGGGATTATTTATAATCGTAATTGACCGTATTTAAGACTCTGTCTGCAACTCGGGGATTTAGAAAATGCCGTTGGGGAAATACTACTGCGATTACTGCGACAAGGAATTCCAAGACACCGCCTTTGCGAGGCGACGCCATCTTCACAGTGTTCAGCACCTCCGTGCCAAAGCTCTCTGGTTCGATTCCTTCAAAACCAATGGTTCGTCTTTCAATTGAGGGGTTTTGGTTCTTCTCTTCATTTTGTTCCTTTTTTAATTGAGCATTTCATCACCAGATCCTTATCCACCCGCTCCCGGACAAGGAATCTGCAATCACTTCATCAAAACGGTATTTGGGTTCTCTCTCATTTGATTTTGCTTTTCGACAAATGGGTAGGGTTCACTTTAGGTTTTAGAATGATACTTAGATTGGATTATGGCAGTTTAATCTCGGATTTTGATATTGACCCGGATGATTTGAGTGACTGAATTGTGTGTTTTGAACTTAATTGTGAACATTTGCTTGTAATTTTACTTGGTTTTCCCTCAGGGGTTTTGCCAGTATGGGGATTCCTGTAGATATTTCCATCCCAAGCAAAACTTACAAAATGCAAATGCTCGAGGTCAAATAGGTAATTAGGCTCTCTCTCTCCACTGTGACTTCTCTGGTTGAGCACAACATAAAAAGGAAACAGCTTTGTGTTATCTAATGTGATCCAGAACATTGACTGACAGGCTTAGCTGACACTAGTATGCAGTCACCAGGGAGCCAATTAGTTGGAGGAGGGGGCACTTTTTCTGGTAATATGAATCATTTGTTGCATGTATAGATGCCGGTAGGCCTTATGGGTATTATCTATAATTATGTTTCGATCACAGGTGATGTGGTCAGGGATAGCATGGGAATGTCATGGGGCAATTTGCCTCCATCACTGAAGCCTCCTCCAGAGGGGGGATATCCGCCTCTCCCGCTACTAGATTGGGGATAAGTCTGTTATTTCGTTTGGGCGTCATGTTTTTTATGTTAGGTAAGGACTAAATGTAAGCTTCTTGTTGATACCAGCTTTACAAATGGTATCGTTGTTTTGCTTGCCATCTCTTGTATTTTTCATACATGTGAAGCCTATATAGTATCTTCCACCCTTGCCTTGTATGATCCATATGTATGTGAGAGGGTTTGTTGTGCTTCAACACAGCAAAGAAGAGGACATCAAGACTAGCAAATAGAATAGATATGTCCGTGTGTATCCTCTGATAGCAAATAATCTATCCCACTTGTACGGCCCTGGACATTGACAATCTCATCTGCATTCCCTAATATCACACTAGAGACGCTGATTGAGGCTTATTGTCACTGCCACTGGGCTGTTCATAGGATATGATAGTTTATCTGAACTAAGCAACAGTGGTGGCTGTTAATGTCACGTTCAATATGTATGCTAATTATAGTTGGGTCAAGTAATTATAGTTTCCTACAAGTTTCTTGTAAGTTTTGTGTTCTCTGTCTTTCAAGCTTAGGGTTTACAGCACACTCCACAAATGGAAACAATCAATTGAGAATCCTTGGCTCATGAACGCAAATATTTAAAAGTTGTAAAATCTCTATTTTTGATGTGCTATCTGTTGTTTTTGGATAACCGACGTCTAATACTTAATTCTTACAGGCATGCATATTTTTGTGGCTAGGTTTGGTGAGAAGCAGTTACTTGTGTAGTTGGACGATGATGCATGTGAGGATCGCACTTTGACTATAGGAGGCGTATTTGTCATTTTGCATGACATGACACCTTCCAAAGTTGTGTTCTTAATTGCTTTGAAGGACTTGTAGAAGATTGCTCTTCCTGCTACTTGTTACATTTCATTGATGAAATATTTGATTGATGCTATAACTAGGAACTACTTGAAAGCACCACATTTCATTTAGCACTTCCATCACTTGTAAAATAGAAAATTACACATTGATGAAGGTTTATTTATTATTGGTAAATGTTTAAGCTCATATAATAGATGATGTCAAATATTAACACTGACAATAATAAAACATTAGTAGATGACAATGGAAGTATACAATTTTATTCATTTTCTGTGGAAAAATAGGCATACATTTCAGATGGGAATGAGATAGAAATAAAGTTCAAAAGAGAAAAAAAAAATGGACTTGCAAATACATAAGATTGCCAAAATGCCTGACATGACAAGATGAACATATCTATAACTATAAATCAACTTTTCTACCAAAACAACTTTGATTGAGCTTGGTACAGTTGAAGAACACATGCATCTACTATCTCAGGACTCTGTTTGAGCTCAAGACAAAGTTCTGTTCCCCAGCAACGGTGGAGTTGAGCCTTCCAGCTCCCCAGCCATTGTTCAACACTCGCCCAGCAACACGGCCTGGATCACCCCCAGCTACACGTGTTCCCTCAACTTGTTTTTCGAACTCTGGAAGACCGTTCTGCTTCCTCTCTTTCCTTCTCTTCCTCTCCTCGTCTCTTTCTTTCCTTAGCCAACCCTCAACCGTTCTCTGCAGTTGAAGCACCACTACAACATGAGCACAAACTCAACACAAGTACATAATACAACTTCATCAAGAGGTCCGGAGCTGGAAATATATGTTAACTAAGGATTTAATAAACATATGAATAGTCAGATTTGAGAGACCTTACTACATTGAATCATTATTTTGAGATATTTCCATTCAGCATATAAATTCAGTTGACGGTTAGAAATAAGAATATGAACTTCAGAAAGAGAGCAAAAACTAACCATCAGTGACAAATTGCTCATTTCCCTAACACTACTCATTGGTTTTGATAATTGCAACTTCCCACCAGCCACATAAACCTAAAATAGCCAGACAATTTACCATAAGTGTTGCAAAAGCCAATCTTAATTGAAGTTGGGATCAGTGTTAACCAAAAGGGTACATACAATATGTGATGGCCAGTTCTCCAGACCATCAAATATATGTGTTGCATATATAATTGTAGCACCTCGCTCTTCACATTCCTTCACTAGAAATTTTAGAAGGTCAGCTCTTGCCAGCACATCAAGATCGACAGTAATCTCATCAAGAAGCAGCACCTAATACACAGTGGCAATTGACGATATATTAACGTCAATAGTATTACCAAAGGAGTTCAAGAAGGTGGATGCATGAATTGTAAAATGTAGATACCTTAAATGGCTTGAGGAGACCCATACAAATCTGAACTCGTCTTCGCTGACCATCAGACACCTTGTGCATCCTCCAAGATAGATCAATATCTAGCACCTATGCCATCAAGAAAAGTTGCAATTTAATAGCTGAAAATGAAAATCTACAAGAAAAAAGTGAGACATTTGCAAAGATAACAACAAATAGTAACATTGACTTTTATGGATGGATAATTGAATATGTAAAATCTACAGTAGATTTCTTTCATCATTCAAATTTCTAGGACTAAATCATTTCTAGAAAAAGATGTCAATATTAAAGTATGTTATCTTAACACTCCAATCTACCTCGTAGCACAAATTTAATATGAGTATGAATGATGGGAAGATAGCACTAAGTGTTGGGGTAATTAATTTCCTATCCACTTTGAACTAAAAATCTCTTGCATAAGAACAAGTTCAGCCGATATTAACCAAGATAAGTCTCGCATGCATGAAGACTTGATACCAATGGAAAACTAGTCTTAATTATAAATATAATTATTACCTTGATCAGTTCATCCCTTCTTTGAGGATCAATGCCAGCAACCCCAAATATCATCTTCTCAGCGGAAAGATCCATTTGAATTGGAACCTCAAAACCAGCAAAAGCAACCTCTCTTCTCCACTGCAAGCACATATATTTTCAATGAAAATAACTCCCAAATAGGAATGCAATCAGTTTTCATTACAAATGACACTCCAACCAACTATTGTATCTGTAACAAATACACAAAACAGTCTGTAATTGAAATGAAAACTATCCAAACCAAACCTCCATTGAAATGTGCATCAAAAAACTACTTGAAGTATGAGCAAAGGGGAAAAGAAAAGTCTAACCTCTCCTCCAAGATAGCAAAGGTCACCAGAAGAGGTCAAAGCAGTGTCATGAAAAGCTGATCTTCCAAGCACCCTAACCATGTGGGGTTCCACCATATGCTTCCCTCCCAGTATTTTCAGTATTGTGGTTTTACCTATCACAACAACATTACAACCAATCAGCTAACAAACAAAATGCGGCTCAAATTTTGCACCTAGAAACCAAAGCATTACTTTGAAAATTGAAAGATGGGTTTCAACTGCACTCCATTTGCTCACTGAAACCCCATGAAAAGCACGTTTTTTGGGGATTTTCTCGGTTAGGACCGACATTTTCTCTTTTCCCAAAATCTTAGCAACCAAACAGAAAACAAGTGGAAATGGAGCAGGTAGAGAAGGAAACAAACCAGCGCCATTAGATCCGACGAGGAGGCAGCGATCTCCGGATTTGAGGGTGAGATTGAAGTCCCGGATCAGAGGGGTGGAGCCCGGCGGCGGGTGGCCGTCGATTCCCGGGGACGTGAATCGTAGGCCGTCGATAACAATTGTCGGCTCGGTGTTCGCTTTCACGGCCATTATTGTCTTGTTGTGAAGCAAACAGATCGCAGAGAGGGAAAGCTTAATAGAGCGCGAAAGCGAGTTTGGTGAGTCGACGGCGACTGAAACCGAGTCGAATGAGTCGTGGCTATGTCTGGCTCACTTGTCAAGAACTGTATATCCGGTGCGGAATGGTCCACGTCATCTAGTAGAAGGGACCAATAAATGAATTACACGTCACTGAGTAATTGCTGGCGAGCGTTAAAAACAAAAAAGAAATGCTGGCGAGCGTCAAAAACAAAAAAGAAATGGCCCATGCAGGTCTCGAACCTGCGACCTTCGCGTTATTAGCACGACGCTCTAACCAACTGAGCTAATGGGCCATCTGACACTTCTCCGCTAATAATTTTATATATCTAGAACTATTTGTAAACAACACAATATATCACAATTGGGGATCATCATTCTTGACCTGGTATACACACATTTCAATATATGTCTATGTACCTTCTCTCTAATCAATATACTTTCCAGAATGTCAGTCTTCTCAAATTGGGGAAAATGAAACAATATCCACTACTACAAGGATGATCCAACATTCTCAATTATAACATGAAATACATATTGTCAAGGTTTATGGCTTTATGCCCTGTTTTACAGTTCTTGGCCAATCATCAACAATAGCATACTTCCGCAAATAAGTACACTAGATTGCCACTTCGTTATCCGTCTCCTTCCCCATCTACCAACAGTAACAGGAGGGTAAAATAGAATTTTCCTTATTGAACACAAGGCCCATCTCAACGCCTCATTGAGAGAGCAGCTTTGAGTCACAAGCAACTATCTTGACCTGACCGACCGTCTCCTGGCTGTCCTCATTCTTAAATGAAGCATTCTGTAAGATGAAAGTCCAGACATTGTCACAGAATCTGTAAGTGTGTAGATGTCCCTGCACAATGAAAGAGAGAGATGGTTAGACTTTGACGTAACCATACTAAGACAAACCCAGAAAAATATGCAGAAATTTATATTGGTTTCAACTGCTTCAGAAATTTTATGTCCACAGAAGACAAGAACTGAGTTGATAGAAAGAAGAAACAGATTCTCAATCCTCAACTTCTTTGTTTAACCAAAAAAATCGGATAAATCAGTTATAAAATAATATACTAACATGTTGTTAATCATGAGGGGGCAATGGTGCGCGATTATTTCCTGTTACCACCATGTATCAAGTTTTCAGGGTAAATAAACCCTCAAGAACATCTCTATCCAAATATAATACTAATGGGTGTCCCTAAACTATCATTACAGTGGAAGCACCAAGAGAACTAAAAACACTTTATAGAGGGATTCCATAGAATTATAGCAGATGGTAAGCTAATTACAACAGAAGGAATAGGAACAATATACATTTAGCTGCTCACTGATAGAATCTTGCAACTCATGATTTGTAACCTACTATTTAGTTCAAATGACTGAGTCCAGATTGATTGCTTAATGCAAACATTGGTGAGAGTCCAATGCCCCAAGAACCCAAGGGTTCCTCTGCATGGTTGAACTCTTCTCCTAAACCAAGAAGAGAAAGATATTTGTTTGATCTCAATCTAGAGTTGACATGCCTCAACCAAAATTCAGCCCATTCAGATCACGGGCCAATGAACTGTATGAATTTCCAATGCAATATCAATTCAAATTGTTGATGACAAGATACCTTGCACACCTGACACAATAGCCCCCAATTAACTAACAGGTTTAATTACAAGGAACTGAATCCATATTCAGTGCACACAAAGCACTAAATTTTCCCAAAACATGGGCTACATTGAAGTGGATTGTTATCCTTCACTTATAACAAACTAACTAGTTATTTTAAAACAAAAGTAATTACTCAGTAAACACATCTATCACCTGAATGATTGCTTAGTACACCAAATAGGCATGTCAGCGAAGGAATGATATCTATCTTAAATGCCTGAAATTTACACTTCAATCTACTATAAAATCCATACAGCAACTGCAACTCCTTGTTATCCGTTGACAACCTAAAATTACCCACTATTATTATTGCATGGACTCAGCTTCTGTCCTTGCAATTTTCGACAGAGTGCATTAGCTCCTCTTGGCATGTACTTTGATGGTTCCAAAATCCATATTATGGGTTTAAAGTTAAAACTAGATTGATGTTAACCCTACATAAGACTTCCTTACAAACTACTGCGACATAAGAAAACACCAAGAACATGATATATCCACTTTTCAGGAATACAGTAAAAACAAAAATAGGAAGACCAAGCCTCCATAACAGAGCAACCTCTACAATAAAAGTACACATAGAAGGAAATCCAAAGTCGACAATGCCATTCCAAATAGGCCAAAACCAATCGACACAATTTTTCTTAAATAATAGCGTCCTCAAGTAACCATCTTAAGTGAGTTCAAAGAATTGGACAATCAAAGAAAATCCAGAGAATCCCATTAGAAACCTCTTGTGAAAGAGCATCATTTTGGGCGTAAGTAATTCTTTTGTTGCATTGTTGTGAATTCAGAGGCAAACACTATGAACAAAATCATCTAACAATCCAATGACACAAAATATACAACCCAATCAAAGATGTTTACCTTAATGGTGACCTTACTCTTCACTTGGCTCTCCAAAGCTTCAGTCATAGACTAGACAAAAAAACCCATAAAATCAAATACATACCAAATCAAACTCTAGGACACATACACCCACAGAAAAATCGAAGAAACAACCCCACCTTATCAAACTGTACCAGAACTTGAATGGCAAGCTCGGGACTAAGAGTGCCATTCGAAACCATCTCGTCCAACGTCTCCGTGAGGCACATCCCAATCGTCGACCTTCTGTACAGCTCAAAGGTGGCCATTCCCTACGATCTGTTGACACATACAAGCAAATGAACATCATATGAAGGAAAAATAACATCAATCGAAAAGCAAAGAAGTCGAAATTCAGGATTGAAGAGAAATTGAGAGTGTTGCAATGAAAAATGAACAAAATTTATGGACGAATCGAGAGTAAAAAGTTACAGATTTGAGAAAGGAGAGAAAGTTTGGTTCGGTTTGCTGGGAATCAGAAATTTTGAGAGCGAGGAGATTTGGGGGTTTTTATACCCTAGCTTTCGTAGTCGAAGGCTTATATAGATGAGACAGAATTGGACAGCATCAAAAAGACGGATATACCCCCAAATGAGTATTATTCATTTGTTGTGCGCTTTCCCTCATATAACAAATAATTTGGATTCCCATTTATTTGGGTCGTTTTTACTATTACTATATTAAATATTAATTAATTAATATTATTTATCCCAAAATAAATAATTAATCTTACCATACAATTATATCATATTTGTATTAAAATCGTGCCTTTTATCTTTTAAGAAATAAAATCGTGCCTTCAAGGTCCCGTGTTTCTTCTCCATTCTTCCACCTTTCGTCGTGTCGTCGTCAGATTCTGTATTAATGTCGGCTTTACCGAGAACAAAACTGTCACCTTCCTCGGCTTCATTGCTCTGACCAATGCGTCGTCCTCGTGTTTCTCCCTGCCATGCCGAGTCCCGATGTCCTCCCAACCACCACCATTACTGTTGCGCCGTTCCCCACCCACGTGTTGCCATCTTCCACCCGTGTTATGTCGTCAACCCCACCTCGAGGCTTTATAAAACCAGTCCGGATGAAGAAGAAGAGAGATCTCCCACATCTTCCCCTACCCTGCTCACGACCAACACCAATTTTGCGTGCTTCTTCTTCCCCTCCATCGGTGCCGATCAGGACCGCCCCCATTGTTCCTCTACTAGGTGCGGTTGAATGGGTTTCCGAGATCCCCATTTCCATCGCACTTGAGGAGCGTTGGCCCGGGGCCACGAGGTACTCTGATCCTGTTAGGATTCCTCCCTCTGATCTCGTGAGTGTACCCCTCTCTCCACCAATGACCCAATCAGTCGTAGCCACCGCTGGTGCAACTGAACACGGCTTGGCCTACCCATTTCAGAAGGGAGGAAGCACTAGAGCATCGTTCATTGCTCTCGGTATGTTGGTGATGGCTCCATTACTAGGGAACTTGGCCAGACTACTTTACACGGTCCACCGCTCTACCAGCCGAAGATGCCCACCACAGGCCCCCATGAAGAAGGTCTCACTGGAGGGACGACATGAGGGAGACGCCTCTATCCTGTTCCAAGCCGAAAATGTCCGTCGCAGGCCACCCCCTTCGATATCGACTACTTCGGATAGGAAAGGAATGTTGAGGGGCTCCCGGCTAGTGTTTGGTCGGCCAAGCTTTGGCTTTCTGCCCCGATGGGGCGGATGACCGAGATCACAACCCAAGATATTTTGCCCACCATGACGGTACGTCGGCGATGC
>JAYMTN010001140.1:0-13611 GCA_036897425.1 Erodium trifolium | reverse complement strand
TCCAGTCATGAAATACGGCAACAAGCTGATTCAGCTCTTTCAGAGTTTCTTCAAGAGATCAAGAACTCCCCAGTAAGATTTTTGCCAACTTCAAATACCTGAATTTGCTATTAATGTTTGTACAACTGCTCTCTAGCTGTCACTGATAGAAACACTTAATGTGGCATCAGTATACACATCTCATTGTATTTCAATTATCTGTACTGATTTGGATTGCTGTTTATGAACTTTTAATTTAAATGCATGATAAATTTCCAAGGAACCATCTGAATAAATTGTCTTTACTTAATTTCAAAATCTTTGTTCATTTGTAATTTTCTGACTCGAGCAGTGCTACTCTTCAAGTCTGTAGATTATGGTCGCATGGCTGAGATTCTGGTGCAGAGGGCAGGTTCTCCAGATGAATTTACGCGGTTAACTGCTATCACATGGGTAAGTATATGGAATTTTTCTTGCTAATCTATTTCAGTGAATTTCTACAATGTGATACTGTAATTAGTTTATAGTATTAAGTGCTGAGAATATTATGGACGTATGTTTAAGTTTCTTATCCATTCTGAACTCATTTAATTATAAAGTTATATTTTTTTTACTACAGATAAATGAGTTTGTAAAGCTTGGTGGGGATCAGCTTGTTCCTTATTATGCTGACATTTTGGGAGCGATTTTACCCTGCATTGCTGATAAGGAAGAGAAAATTAGGGTGGTAAGTTAAGTTCATCTGTGTATTTCCGTTCCTAATTTAATTGGAGCTCATTTGAGCATCATTAAATCATTTTTTTCTTTTTAAAAATCTTTGTGGTGGAATGTACAAGGTTGCTCGTGAAACCAATGAAGAGCTTCGAGCAATTCAGGCTGATCCAGCCGAAGGATTTGATGTTAAAGCAATTCTTTCTATTGCAAGGAGGTATAGATTTTGAAAACCTGGGAGTAGCTATGTTTGGAGTGTTGCTACAATTTTCATTTACTTGGGTGCATTTAGTCATTTCTACTTCTCAAATAGCTATCCAGTGAAGACGCCCAGAAGGGTCACTGTTTCGCATCTTTTGCTTGATCTTGGTCTGTTTGCTTTCAAAAGCATCTCTTGATGACTGTATTCTGTTTTTTGACGGATTAGGCAATTATCCAGTGAATGGGAGGCTACTCGAATTGAAGCATTACACTGGATGGCAACCCTTTTAAACAGGCATCGTATCGAGGTAACATACAGTTGCTTTATGATCTAATTCCGTTTCTGGTTACTGTGTTATTACACATAACTGACACAAAGATCAAGGTAAGTGGAAGTGAATCTTCTGACCTTTTGATCCAATTAGTTCTTAACTTTCAGTGAAATCCCTGTCTATATCAAGTGTTCAGAATCCAAAATCTACCTTCTAGCTAAGAAATAACTGTTATCTATACTCTTCTGAAGCCATTAGATATTCATGAGTTCGTTCCTGTTCATGTCACGTGTTTCATGACTTTCTGGAGACTTTCCATGATAAATAACTTCAAGATGAGGTACTGTATACTAGTTCTAATATGGTACATTGGTCTTACCGTGAGTGATAAATGAGGATCTGTTTTTATTGGGAGTACCAATGCTGAAGTCCAAGTAGTTAGCTTATTAGAAACTAGAGTACTCGTAACAGAGACTTGCTGTACATATAATTGTGAAGTGAGCAGGACAGTCTTATCTCTGCAGAAAGCAGTTGATACATGCTTTTATTACTGGTCTACTTTGCATTATATCCATCAGATGGCAAATTTCTCATATTCCAGCTAAAAGAGAGGGAGGCAGGGAATGCGAGGTTTTAGAACTTTTGGTTTTGATGGATAGTTCAAGTTGACGTTATTTTAGAAAATTTTGAGTTGAAACAATCAAGAGATCAGTAGCTTAGACCTTATGAAAGTGAAGTTGTGTTGCTATGGAAGGGGTTAAAATTCACTATAGATCACTTACACCGGTCAACGAGCTCCCTTTCTCTCGGCTCACTTGTTCTTTGGATTTTTGAGATTTTCTGGTACGTATTATTTGTTTCTATGAAGGGCAGCCCTTTGCATAATGCTCTCACCATTTTTGGAGCCGGTGGATGACTATTTAGTACTCAACCTTACCCCTTACTTTACAGAACTTGTTTCCTTCACTCGAATTGGTTACCTGTAGGTTGCAGGGCTACTTCCGTATCGTTGTGCAAAGCTCATTCTTTTGGCAGTGGTATTTTTTTGGTCAGAGGTGTTAAAGAAATTTATTTTTTATTTGAAACAGGTATTATCTTTTCTGAATGACATATTTGACACCCTTTTGAAAGCACTATCAGATCCTTCCGATGAGGTATTTTTCCTGATTTTAGAATTTTCAAGAAACCTTCATCTTAGTATGGTCATCTTTTATGGCTAATAGATGTTCTGAAAGTCTTGCAGTCTATATACAGAGCTAAAAACAATCTTGCAGTAGCTACAAGTTTAATTAATGCAATTTGTATTTCTCCCTAGGTAGTGCTCCTGGTTCTTGAGGTTCATGCATGCATTGCCAAAGATCCACAGCACTTTCGTCAGCTTGTTGTTTTCCTTGTACATAATTTCCGGATTGACAATTCTCTTCTGGAGAAGTGAGTCTGTCTTGTGATTTGTTTGGTTACTTACTTTTTGTTAGTGGATTTTCTTTTTCCCCCCTCTGCATATTTTACTCATATTTTTCTTTCAACAGGCGTGGTGCTTTGATAATCCGCCGCCTTTGTGTACTTTTAGATGCTGAAAGGGTCTATCGGGAACTGTCCACAATACTAGAGGGAGAAGCTGACCTGGATTTTGCGTCTATTATGGTTCAGGTCTGTCATATTTTTAGACGATCAAGACATCGAAGTCATACAAGTAAAGAAATCTAATCATTGATAAGAAAAAGAGAACTTATTTTTGAACCCCTTTCACCCTTAGGAAAATGAAAAATGCAGAATGCATGTTCCCATGATTCTTTGCAATAATAACAATTTTTTTAGCATGATATCCCTATCTTCCTTTCACTTGGGTCAATTAGGCTTTGAAATATATTTCTTAGCTCTGTCTTTCTAAGCCAATAATCTATTCCCTTTGTTTCAGGCTTTGAATTTGATTTTGCTTACTTCCTCTGAGTTGTCTGAGCTTAGAAGTCTTCTAAAGCGGTCACTGGTTGACCATGCTGGCAGAAACTTATTTGTTTCCCTGTACTCGTCTTGGTGCCATTCACCCATGGCGATCATAAGCCTTTGCTTTTTGGCTCAGGTAAGAGTTTGAACATGATATGGCAAGGTGGTTACAACATTTTTACTTATTTTGTTGTTCCTCATTGATGCTGTGTATTTTGTTACTTGTTTCATGTTTTGTTTAACAGACTTACCAGCATGCCAGTGCTGTGATTCAGTCTATGGTGGAGGAAGATATTAATGTCAAATTCTTGGTCCAGCTGGATAAATTGATTAGATTGTTGGAAACTCCAATCTTTGCCTATCTTAGATTGCAGGTAAACTAGTCACAACATAAATAAGTGGTTGTAGTATAAGGAAGGTAAAATAAGTTTGTGATCATGTAGTTCTTTTTCTAGTTGGTAACTAAGTTCGTGCTTAAGTTTCAACTACATGACTGATATTTTTAATGCTTGCTTGTTTCATGGAAACTTAGTGACCGAATGAGTATTTGCTGCCCTGGTTTCAGTATCTGATCTTTATGCTATAGGGTCTTTGAAGTGAACATTAAGATACTTCTTTTGTATTTATTCAACCCTTTTCCCGAGTGTGTTCTTTGCTTGTCCATATTTGAAGGATCACTTTCAGATTTGCATTAAACTGGTGTAGTGTCATACTGTCATGGTGACTCAAGGATGATATTATATGTCTAACCAAACTGCATTTAACTAGGCAATCTGAAGAAATGGCTTAAACGATACTGATTTTTCTTTACCATAATATAAACTTTATCCTTCCAGCTAGTGTGGGCGTAGAATGAGGTGGAGGTTCCCAATTTTTATCGACCTCCACCTTTTCTTTACAAGCCCATGCAAAATGTCACTTGTTCAGTGCTTTATTTTTTTGTCTGATGCATAATCTGACTTATGTTTAAATTAATCTGTATATAGAGAAAATGATCTGTTTTCTGGTTCTTGCAGCTTCTTGAACCTGGCAGATATATATGGTTACTGAAAGCATTGTATGGTCTCTTGATGTTGCTTCCTCAGGTGTGTAGGCATACGACACAATCAAGTCCACTATCTCAATTTTTTTTTTCATCTTGCTTACCAAATCTTCTCTTTGCTGAGAGATCCTTATAGTTTTGAAATTGAAACCTTTAGAAGGTGTTCACAACCTAGCTGCAGCACGTATTCTTTACCTGAAAATTGAAACGAACAATAACTACTTTATTGTGCAAATATGTTTGATTGATGCAGCAAAGTGCCGCTTTTAAGATATTACGAACTCGTTTAAAGACGGTACCTTCATATTCCTTCAACACTGAGCAGCTGAAGCGAGCATCTTCAGGCAACAACCCATACTCTCATCATCATATAAATATAGAGGACGGGGAAGTAAACCAAGATGCTGGGAATTCACACAATGGGATTAACTTTGCTACAAGACTCCAACAGTTTGAAAACATGCAAAGGCAGCATCGCACGCATTCAAAAGCACAGGCACGATTGCGTACTAACTCTAGTACACAACATAAGGTTTGTGATTAGCATCTTGTTAATATTATTGATTTGAAATAAGCATGTTGGGTTCAAGAAGTTGATGACATGGCAATGAATGTATATTTGTAAAAAAATTATGGATGATATTGAGGGCCATGCTATTGTTGGAATGACATAGGTGGCTTGCCTACCACAGGTGAAAGAGGAGCAAAGACCAGAGGAACCTCGCCGAGCTCCAGCATCAGATATGAGCAGGCCTCCTTCAAGATCCTCTAGGAGAGGTCCTGGGCAGTTGCAGCTATAATTGAACCATGTTGCTAATTATACAGTGATCTCAGCACCACGTGTGAGATCTGGGTATAATTTGTAAAGTTGTATATCCTAGTTTGTTTTATTAAAACCGTGGAGAGTTAAATTGGGTTTTGAATTAAGATAAGCTCGGGCCATTCTTTTTCCTTTGTACTCGGGACATCTCATGTGGTTCTGTTATTTTTTCTATTGGAAACCATATGGGCTTAGTTACAAGGAGATATTCAATTCTATAAGGTGCAGTTTTTATTCTCTTTTTTTTTTGTTCATTTGTCACTCAATCTTATAAATAAGGAATCAGCTGATTCTTGTACACATTGATCCATGTCTTATTGATCGTTTCTGCATTTGTAAGTTCACACATTCTGTGCATTTCTAATTTTGATTTTACTGCTAACCAAAGTAAGCCAATTTTTTTTCAACCTCTGCTATACTAGTTCTGCAACAAAAAAAGTGCAGACGATTTTCTTGTTAAAGATTAACGGTTAACATGCAAAATCGTTGGGGCTATTTAGGACAGTTTATGCACAAATTGATGGATTTATAATAGTTGCATATAAAGATAGTATTTAGGTAGCCTTTTGGCAACAAAATGCGGCTACAGGTTGTTCCTATACGACGATAGCTAAGGGTTCTTCATGTTTATTTTCTGTTTGTAGCTAGCAACAGAAGATCATTACTTAATAAAGGATCTTGTATTTGGTTTTTGATGTCGTAGGCTCGTATCTTGTGAACAGAGGAACGTTATACTTATACGGAAATGAACCTCGAAGCAAAAGTGAAGAAACCTGATTGCATGATCCATACAATCTTGAGTAATAATATACAGGAATCTACATACTAATTATTCAGCTCAGTAAAACTGGCAACTATCTACAGCCAGGAGTTGTAAACCTCTACAGCTGAACCATCATTTTTACGTATGAACTTTAAACTATAAACTTGTTACAGAGCATAGATTTTTTCAAGGTCAGAGTTGTACTCATCCTCATCGGAGATGTTTGCAGAGTAAACAGACCATGAGAAGGACTTGCTTCCACTAGCCCTTCTGATGCGCCTCTGCGAATCATTCCTGAGAAACCCTATCCTGTGCCTGAAAACAAAATAGCACATGCTTGTGAGAGTGCCCACCAGAATGGGTGCTCCTGTTAGGGTTATAGCAACAGCCATCCATGAACTTCCCTTCCCTACAACCACAAAGGCTATGGACAAGAAAGCCCCACAAGTGCAACTACAAGCTGCCCACATGAGTTTGTTTACCACAGACACGACCTGCTTTTGTGCCTTGGTGTCCCAAGCAACTAACGTGATCTGAACCACAACAACGGCCAATGATATGAAGAGAGAGGTGGCATTTAGAAGGCAAAACACTTGGAACCCAACTTTGTCTGCTACATTGGCTTTGCCTGCCTCTGGGCCCGTTTCTAAGTACTGACCAGGCAAGTTAAATATGGCCAAGAAGGCTATGGAGGCAAAAAGGACAGCAACCACTGTGATGGAGTTGGTGGTGTTTTGGACCGCTTCTCTATGGATTTTCCTCAGTTCTTTGGCAATACCCGAAACTCGCCTGTTGGTCTTTTCGTTTTGAAGCAGTTGCGAGTGCACTTCGTGTTTTATGTCACTGACAGTTCTTTTGAGCTCCATTGCTTCATCCACTTTACCAACATTCCTTGCATATTTGGCACCGGCCTCTGCTAAAGCTTCTTTGATCTCCAATGCGGATTCCCCATATTGAAGTTTATCTGCCAAATCCATGGCAGTTTGCTGTTGATTATTGATTGCATTCACATCAATGGATGTGTGGGTTAGCAACATGCTCACTATCTGAAACAGAGAGAACAGAGTATTAGTACTTTCAACCATCATTATTTCTAACCATGTGTTTTTTAATGATGTGAAGATAACATGGGCACAACAATGAAATAAGATAGAGCCTGACTAGGGTATGGAGTTTGAGAATAAATGCTTCTTTCTTGTTCAAATCAAATAAAAAAGATTATTGGATCAAACCACCGCTTTTGGCCAGTTGTGAAAAAAAAACCCGCAACCTTAGTTCTTACAGTAATTTTCTACTAGCTATGAAAGCTTGAGAAGTTTGTACGTAGGATATAATCAACCTATGTGAGAACAGAGTAGGATGCCGAAGTATAATGGCACAAACAGTAAGGCAAACATAAAAGACAAATACAAAAAAGTTGAAAGATCTATATCTAATAAAATTAGAAAACCGAATCTATCAGAGAAAAATAATATATTCATAGAAAATAAAATGGCAAGAAAGGTATACCTCTGCTCGGCACTTCCTTGTGGCTACATGCATAGCAGTATTGCCCTTCTTGTCACGTTCATTCAGTACCGAGTGATCAGCAAGCAGTATCTCTTCCACCACTGCTGTACTCTGACCTTTTACAGCCATATGAAGTGCAGTTTGCCCCTTCTTATCTTTGATGCCAACAACTCCTTGATCACGCTCTATAAGCGTTTTTACCATACCATGTAGCCCATACCTTGCAGTTGTGTGCAGCGCAGTTTTTCCATTTTTACGTACAATCCTTATCGTGCTTGCATCCGCATCCAATATAGCTTCCACTACTTCCAGATGGTCTTTAACGGCAGCAGAGTAAAGAGGGCTAGTGTTTGAAGAGTTGCATATTTGACAGAGCTCAGGCCAAATGCTCAAAAGCCGTTTCACAATACCTACAAAATTAATACCATATCATATTAAAAATCTTCTCATTTGCTAAAAAGGAAAATAACAACCCCATAGGAGTACAATCACGTGACGAATGTCAATTTTGTATTTTGTTAGAGATACATAGATTTGGCAATTTGATAAAGTTCAAGATATATCATTTTGTTAGAGTACCAACTATGTTGATGTATTTGATTTTTAGCATGATGTTTTTCTAGTATTTGCAAAATCCAAAGCAAGTCTATATTTTTTTTTGAACGGAAAGCAAGTCTATATTGTATATGACAAATTCCTCTTAAATTACCCCAAAATTGTTAATTACAACACAGTGACACTACACACAACAAATTCAATTAATCTCTTTAGACCAAATAAGAGAAGAGACAACCTAATTTCTCTATCTCAATCCCATTTCTTCAACACTAGAACAAATCAAATTAATTTCTATGTCAAATATAAGAACAAACTGAACCAATTTCCGTCTCAATTCCTTTTCACCAACAAAAACAACAACCCAATTTCCATCTCATGGATGGTACTATAAGCACTGCTCATAGCACACAAAACCCTAATTAAAAATCCCAACTTTGCAGAAGCAATCAGAGTGAGCAGCAGTACAGTACATACCGAAGTGGCCTTTCTCAGCTGCAACGTGAAAAGGGTTGAAATCAGTCTTGGACCTCATCTTGAGAATGTCAAGATCAGAGTACCTGAGCAGGAAAGTGAAGACCTCCTCCAGATTACTGTCGGCAGCAATGAACAGAGCCGTCTCTCCGGCGTCGTTTTGCAAGGCCATGAGATCGGTGACGGCGGAGGATGAGGACCCATCGCTAGACGATCGCTCCTCCGTGAGCTTGCCGACGAGCTCCCGGAGAGACTGGAGGTCGCCGGATCGGACGGCGGCGAAGAAAGACTGGTTGGCGATGAAGCGTAGATTGGATTTCGAGTCCATCATGGGCGCAATCGGAATTGGGGATTTAGAGGGTTTCTTCACAGTGAAGAAGAGACCCAAATCGTCAAGGGAGAGAAGAAAGCAAAAGGGGTAAAGAATATAATTGGAGGCGAATTGAATTGAATTGATGGTGCATTATCATCATCATCACCATGATTCACCATTGCCATTACCATCACCATCAAGCTTGCTCATGTGGGTGTTTGACTGTCAGATTCCAGAGGACCCACCCACCACTATGGTGGACCCCACCGTCCCGATAATTTGTGAACCAACCAACCAACCACCTCGATAACAAACAAAACAGTATTGTTTTGTTTCAGGTCAATCTATCCACAAATCTTAACTGTTAACGTTGTTGTAATTATTCTGCTCTGCGCATGTGAGGATTACTAGTTTGATTAATTAAAAATAGTAAGTGAGATTAAGTAAGAAATTATGGAAATGGGGAATATAGCAAGAATATTTCTGTTTGTCTGCTGTTCCTTAATTTATGCAGTGACCTTCACATGGCTTCACCAATGTGCACGGCCGATCCTATGGTTTTGCAACTAAACTAATCGTTTCAGATCCTCAACAAATTAGATGATTGATATGATCTGTGATGTTTTCAACTTGTTTTGGATTTTATGTAGTCAAGAGGTGAGTTAAGTTTAATTATAAGAATTTGAACCAAAACATTATACAAAGACTATGTATATGGATGTGTCACCACCTGCGAGCCCAATTTCGTTGACGAAGATGATAAAAATTGAAAAAAACACATGCGAGAATACTAAAATGGAAGGTTTGGCAAGTTTAATGAATCTTTTAATCGAATTCGGACTCATCTGTTTGTATTTCATTGATGCTCAGAGTAATTCTATTTTCTATGTCAAACACAGGTGCAAAGTGCAATATGTTTTAGGTTAATTTTGTTACACTGTCACTGGTTGAGCTTTGGCCTTTGGGTCTTTAGTTTACTTAAGGTGCGAATATGTCCAAATCATCTTAAAAGTTGGGAGAGTGCTAAAGTGTGAAACTTTTTGAAATTAAAAGTAGTTGTTCCAAAAGATACAAAAGGAGCACATACATGCTGGAAAGTAATGAAAGGGCATTCAAGTGCCACACAGTCTAAATGGATCTTTTTTTTTTCAATTTTACTCAAGATTGAAAATAGATTGATCTTTTCTCATCAGACTTGTTCCAATTGGGGGACTTCCAACTCAGCTTATGATATTTTAGCTACAAAAGGTGTCTAGGAGAATGATTGATATGCAAATCACATGGATTGCTTTCTCAGTGCATCTGCAATGGGATCGTTTTGAGAGGATTTGAAGGACAAATCGTTATATTTAAGAGAAATGCGGGGCGAGTTAGGGCGATTCTCTGGGCAATTTGGTGCGGCAAAGATGTTGAGGGGAGGAAATTGTAGCCTCTAGCTTTTGGGTGTCTGTGGGGCCGATTATGCTGATGGTCATGTTGACCAACTCAAATCGATCACCGAATATTTGACGTCCTGCGATTTTACATGCAAAAATGGGTACGACTAGTGCACGGGTCGCCAATTAGTAATTGGAGGTAAGTCCTAATATCGTACCTAAATGAGTAAATAGACACAGTTTTTAGCTCGTTTGCTATTGAGCTGTCTCAGTTTGATGTAAATTGAGTTGATGTAAGAACAAAATCAAGAAATAATAGAAATATGTTTGACAGGAGAAACATTCTAAATCAAAGGAAAGATAATTTAGGATCATAGGGTTGTAATGGTGTCATTCATAGAATTGAACAACCTTCAGCACACCATATATAAGACTTTAAGAAGGAACGACTATGTGAAGTCGCTTGAGGCTAGGATCAACACGAACCATCCTCGTAGTAGTGTTGTCTCAAGTCGAAATCGCTACCCGCTCAAATTTGTACACGTTTTTTTCCATACGACACAGATAATATTCATTCGCATGTATGAATGATATGAAACAAGAAATAAATAACTAAGAATACCCAAAAGAATGAAAAATGATTCATGTATTACAGAAATGACTTTCTTACAGACCTAGTTGTATTATTTCTAATTCTCTATGCAAATTACCTCCCCTAATGATTGGTATTCTTGAGATGTCCCTTCCGTAGGTGATTGTCATTGGGCCTGTTCTGGGCCCATTAGTATTCAATCATTTTGTTTCCAAGTCATTTAGGCTCATGTTGATTTGGTTTGAAGGCTGGAACCTTTGTTGTTCTCTATTTTGTTTGGAGTTAGGTTGTACTTTTGTCCTGTATTCTTTTGGGCCTAGTTTAAGGCCCAAATTTGTTATGGCATGTGGCAATTGGTTATATATCTAGTTGTATTTGGGCTCAAGGCCTTTGTGCGTATGAGATTTTGCTCTTTGTTAGGCCCACTGTGTTGGGTTGTCTTGTTATATACGGGTTGTTGTCTTGTTATTATCGAGATATATATCCGTGAGGATTATCTTGACTCATCTCTTAGTTTTCGAGAGTTAGTCTTTTAATATAATGCTTTACTGATAAAAAAAAAAAAAAACCTTTGCAAAACAAATTCTAATTTCTTGTTTATTTATATAATTTACCCATAATGGACCAACCCTTATTTTCCTTCTTACAATGTTATTTCCCATTCCTAATAATACATAACTAAATCCATAAACAAACTTATCCGTAAAAATATGTATTAAACTGTAACTATAATTAAATATTTCATTATCACTTTAACCTGTTAGTTGAATAGGTCATCTAATAATCCCCACTAACAAGTTGAAAAGAAACTAAAGATGAGTTTGCATTCATTCTTTTAACTTAGCCTGAAGTTTATGGGTCACGTTAAATTCTGGCATGAAATCTTTTAATTTAAATCTAGGAGCATAAAAATGATCTATCAACAAAAGACATACCTAACGGGGAAAGAACATGATTTAAAACAGAGACAAAACATAAGTCTCAATTTCCTCTTCACGATGAAATATGTAAACGTAAACCTCAACAAGAACAGAAACAAAAAGCAAAGCTTCCTAATGTTACCATAAAAAGATGATCAGCAAGCCGCCAGATCTTCAGATTCCGACCGAAATAGGCCTCTCTCTATCGGCCAATCCGAGAGGCGAACGAGAGCGTTGTCCCCGGAGAAGCCGTCGCATGTTGTCGGGCTGCTCGAGAGATGGGTACTTGAGCTTCTGAATCTCCATCTTGATCTTGATCACCTGGATGTGAATCGGGACCTCGCGAGCCAGTTCTCGATCCTCCTCCTCCAGCTCTGCGTTCCTCTGTTTCTTCATCTGCTCCATTGCTGATGAGAGAGAGTAAGGTTCTTCCGAGTGGTCACGCAAAGAAGACGAGAGAGATGAATCAGAATCACGCCTTAGGCCTCGTGTATCTGTTCAGAAACAGTCAGTGACGGTTGGGATTTATATGCGAATTTTGGGATTTGGGAGGGGAGAGAATAGCACACGATTTGTTCGTGAATTTATTTACATGTAATTAGTGAGATAATGAAGCAAAGAAGGTAAGTTATGATTTCTTCCACGTATATTACTGAAACTATGTTCATTCTCAGACGGCTCTTTTTCTCTTCCCCTTTCTGACGGTTATATCCATTTACTTGCTGTACGACTTCTTTTTATTCATTTGATGCTCTATTTTGTATTTAAATAGTTGTAGACATCGTCACAAGATTTTATGCCAGCAATTTTATTTGAAATACTTATATTATTAATGAAATTTCTTGCCCCAAAATGAATAAAAATGTAGCATATAATAAAAATAGCAGAAAAGCATAAATTAAACAACTCTCGATAGAAAAAAAAAACTCTCTCGCATTGAGAGAAGTTAACCTAGGCGACGGCTCTTCTTTGTCATTTTTTTCTTTCTCTTCTCCATTCATGTTGAGTATTTTAGCTTGTTTTGCTTTCCTTCTAGCATTTCATGGTTGGTTCCCCCATGGGGTGTCGTCGGTGGGTTTCTCGATTTTGGGTCAGCCTAGTCGTTTTTTTAATCTTTTTTGCAAGGCTCAAATCGGTGATACTATGAATCTGTTCTTCGGTGGGTTGTGGAGACCATAGGTTTACTGTGGTTTGGGAAACAGCATCAACGAGACAGTGCCTGGGAGCCCCAGATCCAGGCCTTGATGATCACGGGACGACGATCAGGAGCAGCGACCTATTCTTTGGTCCTACTCCTCCTTCTCACAGAGACCTCCTCGGATGCTTTCGGGTTGAGCCACGAGAAGATTCATATGCACATGAATATATAAATAGGGTTAGATCCATTCAATATACACATAGGACAATCATCATCTGTGTGTCGCTCTTACGTGTTTCATTGCATCCTAAAACTAAAACTACGATGAAAAGCAATATTATTTGTATCAGGGTTCGCGTCTCAGATCTTACGAGGTATGAGGCTCTGCCTAACCTTTCTCTTTGTTCTCCATTATGGTATTCGTAATAAAGATGAACTCCATTATTGTAAAAAAAACAACTCTCAGCAAACTTAAATTCTAATCGTTTCGTAGGGTTCCTTTTCTCTCTACTATCGCCGCTCGCCTCTCGCGCAATTCCGAACTCTCCACCTCCGCCACTGCCGGCCTTATCGATTGTCAAGTCTACCTCATGGATTCTGAAACAGCACAACCCTCCGCTCTCACGGTACTAAACGTCGATCAGGTATGTCCTCTCCCGCCCAAATCTGTCGCTACCCAAATATCGATCGTGTTTGGTGAACCCGACTACATGCCACCGGTACCAAGCACCGAACATTTTAAACCCCTATGGTACTAAAAGAAGGTGAAATGACCGACTCCAAAACCCCTCCGACCTTTACCCCTCTGACTATGAATCCAGTGCCCCTATTGGCATCGAACCCATTGAGGGATCACCCATCGGGAACGGCCCCCGATACTGTACCGACGACGATTACAACCAGAATTCCACGGTCATCGCCCTTGACCCCCTCGGTCACCATGATCGCTACTCGCCTAGGACCCTTGTCGTAGGAAATTCTCCCCCAGGTTCCCTCTCACCC
>JAYMTN010001139.1:0-13614 GCA_036897425.1 Erodium trifolium | reverse complement strand
GTTGCTGATGGGATCACTCAGGGACTCTGACGAGACCGTTGGGAGTATCTCGCCTTGGTCATAGTCAGGGCCAGTGGGGTTGTGTCCCTTCGTCCTAACGGATCCGGCATTAAAGCTCTGTAGGGGACCTTGGAAGCTTCAAAGGATCTTGTGCCGTCTAGCGAGAAACCCGGGTTAGGCAGGGGGTCCTACATTGCCTCCACCTCTCCAAGTCCCAGAGTTTGGACCCCTCGGGGAGTCGGTTAGACGAGTTGGTCATAACACATTTCGTCCCCCTTGATGACGGTAATTTAGGCATAAGGTCCTAGATCGGTGATGGGGAAATTTGGGGTTGACTGCTATGTTCCAGTGGAGGGAGAAGGTGCAGGCATTGAATTTCCTGCAGATTGTGTTGTCTTTCCACTTGTGACCATGGGAAGTTATCCCATAGCAATTTTTCTAGTCCCTGAGCCAGTTTTGGATTGTGCAGCAAATATGACAACGTTCCGATGGTACGAACTCGACGTTCAAAGCCTTTAGGTAGGGCCACTGTGCGAGCTTCCCAGGCAACGACCGGTATGGAATTCCCCACTGTGGTGCCCGGTCTTCCATCGAGGGTAGGTTGGGATTTGATCCTTGGGGTCGGAGTGGGACTTAACCCTCCCAGATAGGATGGTTCACGCACCTCCTCACCTGTCGGTGATGGTAGTAAATGAAAGGGGAGGCGTGCCGATAGCCGATTTACCTGTGGATTGTGGTCAGAATCGAGGATGGGATCCTCTTGGATCACTCTGGGCTGAGACTGAGGGAGAGGGATATAAAGGAGATTTGGAGGACGCATGTTCCTCCTGAATCGCGTCGGTTTTATAAACTCCAGCTTGGGCGCCGGAGGCATGAAATGGGACGATGAGACAGGACGTGAGGCTTTCTCGAGCCAAACGTTTGTCGCTTGGGGAAACAATGCGAGGATAGTTTCTCGGGTGAGCGAATCGGCGCGAGGTTTGTTATGGAGGTGGGGGCTATCGGTGAAGTCAGGAACAGTCGATGTGAAGGCTAGTTGGGTGGTGCCGACGGCGATTACGACGAGCAGAGTCGAGGAATAGAGATTGGTAAGAGAGAATCCTGGAGAAAATTATTTTTGATTGAGCAATAAGTTATTAGGTATGTGTATGAACAATAAAACATTAAAATAAGAGATAAAATAACCGTAAATGTGGATATTTAGGATCATAAAAAAATGAGCTTTTGCGTGGCCGAAAATTACAATAAATTTGAACATTTACGTATTATATTTGTCTATACATTATATATTTATCATGAATGACCTTTCAGCATATGATCTATGAAGTTTGTATGGATAAATTAATGTGTTTGTTTCATTTTTTAATGGATACGAAGGAGAAAACTATATTTTTGTCGGAACCAAACATGATAATATCGTTTGGAGCCTAGATGTCAACAATGAACACAAAGAAAAAGTAGACAGATTAAAAAACAAAGGTAAAGCAAAGGTATGCCTATCGTTTCTTAATCTGACTTAGTTGTGTATATATGATATCCCAGCAGCAATGGGAAACAAACACAAAGGTAAAAAACTCTTTCTTTGCACACTTAGGGGTTCACCTGTATTCTCATGTCCACCTAACTCCTTCAATACCCAAACTTTATTGTACACAAATATGAGCAGAAGCGAGAAAATGTACGTCCCAGACGTTAAATCTGGTATTAGTTTGCACTTTCAGAATCAACCCGATTCCTAAATGTCCCGACAAGTTCAAAACCTTGATCATCACTTCAACTCAAGGGCCGGGCAGTCTATCGCAAGATTGAAGATGTTCCATGTCCGGCTGAAGCAATGTGAATGATTCTATCCTCGTAAGGAGAGACAGACACAGCCGATTCTTTATTTGATGTATTCCAACACGCTCTGGGTTACTTCTTCGAGGAAGGAAACAAAACCCATAACACTTGTTAGCCCAAGTCCATCAACATCCTGTTCTTCGATGAGATAGTTTTCAAAAGCTGTGGCGTCATCATGCCCTCCCCGGATGAACATGAGTTTCGGGGTGATGCTCCGTTCTTGCTTCAATCTATTAATGGTGGTCCTCAATAAACCTACAACATCATCAAGAAGAGTTTTTCTTAGAAACTGATTTGTTTTTACTTTTGGGAATTTATAAGAAAACAAACTTACAATCGTGGGGTGGAGGAAAGGGAAGTGAAGGGTCCGCTGTTGAAGAATAAAACACGATTAGAGTTGTGAATGCATCGAGGAAAAATATCGGACTACCACTCGTTATTAGTGCAGCACGACTCAGTGAGTGACGTGGATATGCTTGTTTATCCGGGCTGGAGTACGACATCAGAACCGGATAGACCGCACGATGAAGGGAACTTGGTTCCAGTGCACTGCATCACAAATATCAAAAGGATAAGATACACTTTTAGTAGCAAAAAATATTCTCAAAGGAAAATGTTGAGATAAAGAAATTGATGTTTGTGATATCAGAACCAAGTACCTGAAAAGGCATTGTAGATAGATCCGGTAATCCGGGTGAACTCCTTCCTCATGATAGCGGAGGAGAGGATTGCGGAGCAAAGCAAACACTAATCGAGGTAATGGCTGCAATTGTGGGCACTGTGAGAATGAAACATCAACCTGGGCATTTATTGAATTTCCATTCTTGTACTGGACGATCTTATAAGCATCGTTGTATTGAGCCGTGAGAATAACTAGCCAATCATGAAGTAATGCTCGCCCCTCCCGAACTCCTTGATCTAAAGAGGCCAATATAACCTAAAGAGTGAACCACACACATATTAGCAACAACTCGTTGATACTTTCTATTTCTATACATAATAAGTAACTAGGAAGGGAAGAATTACGCAATATGCAACCTGCCACCATACCACACTGTAACCACCACGTTTATCAGACAAAGTATTCTTCCAGGAAACAAGAGTTGCCAACACAGTGAGACCTAAGTGACTAATTCTACATTACAACTTAACAGTTTAGTGACTTATAGAGATGTAGATATAGATAGACAGTAGACAGTGCATCCTAGGCAAACACTAAAATAGGTGTTGTTTTTCTATTGTTTTTAAGATCATTACAGAAATACACCTCAGTAACATGCTCCATCACCAGAGAACAGAATGAGTTCGTGTGGATGCTTACAAGACAATAAAACTTTGTCTGACCCATCTCCACTGATAAAAGTGGATTTTGAAATTCAACATATGTCTGAATTGAAAAAAAAAATATTGAGGAAGATGCACGCAAGGGGGTTGTAAATTTACCTTGTGAACAAGTATAGATAGAACCACTTCAGGGTCTACATTGTCATAAAGAATGTTAAGGCTATCTGCAGTTCCATATTGCAAAGTTCGAATCCTTAATCGTCTCTTAAGGGTGTAATTGGATCTGCACAAACATACATCATATCAAGCTAGCCCAAGAACCCAAGGAAGACAGGTTTAATGGTCAAAAAAATATGCACAGATTTTCTATATCAGGAAAAGTTTAATGAAAAATTAGGGCATGCAATTACTATGTAGGACATGTATTCAAGAATCAGAAGAGAAATCTTGCAAAAGAAAGAAGGTTGCACCATACAAAATAAGGGAAATTTCAGATATGGAACTGTGTGGAATTTAAAATAAATATAGGGAAGTGGTAGCAACATAAAACTCCAAAATGATTTAATAAAAACTACAAAACAGCAAAAGCAAATATATTCCAAAATTTACAATTTCACACATCCACTTCCATCTGTTCGAGATAAAGAACTGTGTAAATATGAAATTTAAGAAGGTTAGTGATAGCAACATAATACTGTAAAATCAATTATCTTTGCAAAATTACAATTTCAGACACAACGCTGTATCATACATCAGAGTAATAAAATATTATCAGATTAGGCTTTCATCTATCAAAGATCAAACACAACCATATAAACTCTTAGAGTAGATTCAATGCAATTCAAACTGCAGTTCGGTAGAATTAATCGTACCTACTTGAAGAAACAGATGCAGAACTCGAAAGCTCCTCAGGAGGCACAACAACAGTATACTGAAATGCAATCTGTATCATAGGAGGTTCTGAAGCATGCCTGCGAAGGCATTACAAGATCACTCCAAATTTTAGAATTCGTATATAGATAGGTGAAACTTGGTTTTCTCATATCAATTAAACAAACACATACGGTACTAAAAATACAATGACTTAGTCAAAGTCCATGTCACATTGATTAGATATAAGTGTTACTAACAAAAGAGTATACTTTCAGAAATTCTAGGCACCCCTCGGATTCCAACTTATTCTAGCAATAATGTGCTTCTCTTCGCTTCAATAGAGGGATAATCAAGCACACGAGCCTCCCACCATTTAGGATTTCTCGTGGCTTCACTGTGAAGAAAATGGAAAGCTGTCTTAAGTCTGTTTGCAAGACTGCAGCTTGCAGTTTCCCTGTCCTCCTCATGTTGATCAGTGAGATACTAATCAACACGACAATGTAGAATATTTAACCGCTTGAAGAAAGATGATCAATCATTTGTTTTACCGCTGGAATTTATTGAATCAGGGGGTGCAATTGTTGTGGCTTTCTTATTTAGAATGGGAGGTGAGTTGTGAAAGGTGGAATGCTCTACAAGATTCACCTCCAGTCTCATTTTAGAATCAACATTATCCTTAACCATTTCGATAAAACATCTTGTATCAAGTATGATTGGGTTAAAGACAATCATTTTACCTGGAGAATCCAACACTGTTGGAAAAATCAAAGTCATATGCATATGTGGCGTAAGAATCACAACAAATGATGTGCTGAACGTTTTCATACTGAGGGTCTGCAAAGAAATGGCCGTACTGCAACAGGACAATAAGAGTTACAGAATAAGCCACAAGACAATTAAAGAACTACAGGTGCAATTAATCGCTCACACTATGGCCAGGTTTGAAGTCCTCAAACGCAGTACACAGTTAAAAGCATATGGTCGACTGAGCATTCGGTACCTGCAAAAAGAAAATCAATTCCATGGAACAAAAACATTACAAATTTATAATCATAGCATATAAATGCAAAAACATGAACTATCATGTCCACTTACATGGATGCAAACCACTAAGACTGTATCACGACTGTTTAAAAGTTCTCCCAATATTTTTTGCCAGTATACATTATACAGAATATATGCCAATAGAAACAAAAATATGACTATCTTGTGCCTTGTTCAGATTAGCCCAGGGTACATGCAGATGCAGTACTGCTATTGCACACGCACCAGGTACATACTGGACCAGCCCAATATGGATAGTGCCAATGGTTTTTTTAGATTGAGTATCAAGTCTAAAACATGACCATATGTTTCTAAAGGTGCTTATCCATGTCAGCCTTGCCGATTGAACAAGCCCTTTTGGATTCATTAAAATCCCAGGATTAATTCTTATAAACGAATGCCTAAGACATTATTTTGTTTCTCCATGCTACTCACATATCCTGGGGAAGTGTAGAATCATCAGTGTTCGAATACAAGAATATCGAGCCTCCACTTTCAATACTTAGAAACTTCAGAGATGCCAAGTCAGTATACTCATTCGTAACCGCAAATACATCCACACAAACACCTGCTTGCACAGCAACAGCAGCCTGTAAAATAAATGTTAATTTTCACCCTTTACTAAAATATAGAGTTGGGAATGCAACAAGACAAAAGTCAATTAAAATTACCAGATCTTTGTAGAATGGAGTCTGCTCAGGAAGTAAAGCACGGTCAGCGTCCTCTCTTTTACTGGCATATTGCTCACCATATCGTCTAGTATCCAGTATCCCCGCACCATAATCAGGGGGACCAGATAAGAAGGCAAAGACTCTAGCTGCATATATTATCAATGCAAATATACCACATATCATGGTAACGTCCCTTGAAAGTATTTAACAGGAAAATGGAACTTCAAGAAACAGATAGAGCTCACACTTCACAGAAAAATTAGAGTTATATGAAATCTGAACCATATCATACCTAATGCATATGTGCTTCCATATTCAGATCCGAGATAACTGAAAAGAGCTTCCATTGCTGTTCCAAAACCTCGGCCTCCCATCAAAACACCATCCAGTCCTTGCCCTTCACCTGAGGTTCTCTCCCATGAAGTTGACGGTCTAAGTGTTTCAAGTGCAGATGCAATGCGGTCCTTACAAGTTTCCACCTGTAAATAGCAGTTCAGCAAGGATTGTAGTATTGCATACAAAATTCAACCCGATATAATCACATAAGTGATGTTTTGCATGTGACTTTGGGTTCTTATGGAGGGTAGACGACTTCCTAAACCTATTCAGTTCATAATCAATTAATTCCCCACCACAGCTCAAAATTAAAAGATTATGTAACACGGTATTTACCGGAGCCAAAAACTGTAACAAAGGCATGACGTCTTCAAGCTCAATTGGAAGGGTGCTCTCGGTATCAGGGGGAATGAAAACATTCTTTACAATTGGTATAGGTCCCTGTACATCATACAACCCGATTTTGTGGCTGAAGGTAGCTAGTCCAAACAGTGAACCAGGTGCAAGAGCTGCATAGAACGAACACATTTTCAAACGTCGGGACAGAATTTAAGCAAGAATTCACATTGGAAATAATTATGATTTAACAATCGTCAACCTTCTAAAGCTGCTAAGAGTGCACTTTTTGTGAGTTCCAAAAATTCTTCAGAGGCTGCAGATAAATATAGCAGAACATAACTATTAGCATTCTATCTTGACAGAAGAATGAAATAACACGCAGCAACAAGTTAGTTTTCCATGTACAAATGTAAATGTACATAGAATAGACAGAGGAATACTTGCTAATCCTTTCCTGTACTACTTTAGTCAACCCTGTCCTAACATACCCCCAACATAACCACTACCCATCACTGAAAAATAGTTAAACTCCTTCTCATACATATGCTGTAAGATGTATTTCTGTACTAAAATCATTTCGACAGGAATATATAACTTAAAAAAAAATTAGGGGGGAAATTATCCATATCGTCTACAATAACAGTTGATGAGATCACATACAAGACAAATCAACAGCTGCCACATAGACAGGCCGGGCTTTCATTGATTCTTCATCCCCTTCTTCATCTGACACACAGAAAAAGAGCTAATCAATATATATTTGCACTGAAGAGCAATTCTACATTATACCAATAACAAATTGAACCCCACTTTCATGGTAAGTACCAATAAAGGCAAACATAAACAAAAATTTCCAAACCTTCTTACAATTCCCTTAAGTCTATTGTATGAAAGGAACAGAAGAGCATAACAGGATTATTAAAAATGTAAGGAAAGAGAAAGACTACTAACCTCAGACCATTCATGTAAACATCCAAAAAAACATTAATCTGGGTGAATTAAACCCTTAGAACAAATCAATTATGAACTCCAAAGTCTATTTCGGGCGACACATGCATGGAAATGTAAATCAATACTCTGAACTGAAATTGACATCGATTTCTTATTGAACAGCACGTCTGAATTCAAAATTCTTAGCATTTCCTTCACTTCTTAGCCTCAATTCGAACCGTACCACATTGATAGCGAACAAACAAAAATCACCGGGTCAACTCACCGGGCAACTCGAGATCTATGAACGAAGACATCATCTCCGGGCATGATTGAGGATGGGAGTACCGAGCGATCGCCTGGGAGGTAAGCCCATTGAGGGTCCCGCAGAGAGAGCAATTCCACGCCCACTGGTCGAGCTCGCATTTCGTATTGAAGTACGCCCAGCAGTTCTCGCACCTCGGAAGCAAGTGACCGTCGGATCCATAAGCCGGAGGCGCTCCGTTCTCGTCCACCGCCGCGAACGGCGTTACCGTCACGCCCCAGGGAAGGCCCGAGATTTCCTGCGCATCCGGGTCTATCGGGAATCGCGATACCGTTGCTCGAACCGCCATTTGATTTGGTGACGTTCCGGATTTGTTTTCTCGATGTTTTTCTTTTTCCTCTGGCTTTTCTCGGAAAAAAAAACCCGGCGAGATGAAGATGATGGGTGCGCGGGTGTAGGTTAAGTGAAGCGCTCTACCCGGCGCAGATTAGCATGGACTGGCCACGGCATTCCACATAAGGTGGACCAGTCGTCGTGTGACAAGTCATCAAAGGGCTCAGCTGACGTAGAACAATTGTTGGGCTTATATACCAAAACAAAACAATATTGGGCCTTGCAAGCTCGTTGGTAACAAAACGAGGAGTATCCTCTTATCCTGCACCTGCCCGCAGGGAAGCGATCCTTTTATTCAATCGCACGGTCGTGATTCAGTATAGCTTTCTCATTGGTCTCGTCTTCAAGAAGCAACAAACCCTAAACCATTTTCATTTTCAGTAACTGTTTCTTCTCCATCTCTGCAACTGTTTGGTGAGTGATTTCTCCGATTCTCTGCATTTTATTTCAAATTATACGCGATTTCTCTTGAAATTATAGGTTTGAATCCAATCCAATGTTTGGTTGTCCGCGAATATGCATTTGCTATTCGAAACATGAAGAAATGATGACATTTTAAAATGTAATTTGCAGTACCATGTTTTACCAAAATACAAAGTTGTATTTGAATTCCAATCGGCCCATGTTTCAAATGCAAATCAAAGATTTATTGATCTGCAGGTGTTCCAAGTCGTGTTAGTTTACCTCTTCTTCGTCTTCTTAATGTAACTTGCAGTAGATAGAGTTGTTTTTGCATTGACTATGAATCTAATTGCTCTTCTACTTTAAATTTAGATACACTGATAAGCAGTTAGATGCTATCTGGTTGGCTCGGAAACTTTAACACGACAATGTATGAACGCATATTATCACGGTTAGGAGTCTAAATTTGCGTTATATTTCTTGTAGATAACAATCAATTACAATGGCAATGAGGGTAGCTGCAAGATATATTCCTCGGAGGTTCTCCAGTAGTGGCAAAGTTCTGAATGAGGAGGAAAAAGCAGCAGAAAATATATTCATTAAGGTGATACTTCCCAATATGTTATATTGTTGTTAATATTGTTTGGATGTGGATCCCCATAAGTGACAGCCTCTGCTTTTGAATATTTTTTCTATTTTATAGTTCTCCTGTTGATCTTATTTTTTTCTGCTTTTGATTTTTGTGATACCTTCATCTTTCATTTTCAGATTTCCTAATTTCTTAATGCTAAAATATCTGTGTCATGTTCTACTATTCTTTTCTCAGTTGGTCAATGTTATTATGATTTATCATGCCATATCAAACACTGGTGAAGCTGAGAATCTGTTGAGGTTCAAATTCCTTCAATTATTCAAGGATCTTCCATGCACATATTTCTGTGTTCGGGGACTGATCGATGGATGTGATTTTTCAGTCTTTTATTAATTCATTACTACCTCCAATACTACTCTGATTTTGAAGTATTTTAGAGACTTGATAATTTTGTGTGTTCTCCCTTATGGTGCCTATTTGCATTTTTGTGTAACTACTTAACAAGTTGGTTGTACTGTGGCAGAAAACTGAGAAAGAGAAGTTGGAGAAGCTTGCACGCAAGGTATGAAGATAACATTCCCTTTACCGGTCTAATTTTTTACGTTCCAGTCTTGTGTCTGTATCTTTTGGTGGATCGTTTTTTCTCTATTTCAAAATGGAGTTCCTTGGTAGTGTAAGATAGTTGCGTGAATCTAATAATTCACTTTAAAACAGCAACTTTTAATATTCAACTCTAGAGAGGGTTGTGATTTTTGAAGGTGATAAGTATTTTCTTTTGTGGTTAGGCTTTCCTCTATTTGAAAATGCAGTTACTTGGTACTTTACGACATTGTTTGATATCTGGTTACTATCCTTGAAACATCATACGATGATATCCAACATTAAGAGATAGAGTCACTGTTTTCAAAGGTAATACAGTCAGGTATATCTTTTGGCGGTCGGAGATTTCTGTGTTGAAATGGAGGTCCTTGGTACCATAAGATAACATTTCATATACTGATTACTCTCCTTAAAATACTGTCTGAACATGACAACCGGGTAATATTTAACACTATTGGCATTTAGTCAAAGTAATGTGATCTAGCTTCGTGGTATATACTCTCATCTATGAAAACAAGTCTATTCTGGAAAATGTTTTTCTCCTAACCTGCATGATCATGCGGATCTGGTACATGATAATAGTGTTGCTGCTTTTTACATTTCTCAGTACTAGTCCCCCATTTTGTAGGTGGAAGAGAAACCAACTGCAACTGCAGGGGGTTCCGTGGCTGACGCAAAACCAAGTGTCTCAGCTTCCTCTGGAACAGAGAAAGTATCCACCGACAAGGCCCGAAACTATGCAGTTGTGGCTGGTACCGTGACTATTTTTGCTGCTTTGGGATGGTACCTCAAGGGCAACCCAAAGAAGGAAGAACTCCAGGACTGAAATCTGAGCTCACTATGCTTTGTAGACGAGAATAAACCAGACACAGGCTTGTGCCATTTACATTTGTTGTTTTACATGGTTTTGGATATGCCTCTCTTTGGTTTTATGTTTAGTTGGATATGAATCCAGTTTTCTTTAGAGCATACAGAAATAGTTCATGGTCAATTTGGCTTTGTGGAAGTGCTGTTTAGTTTCTTTTTTGGATGTATGAATTTTTATTTCATCAAAATAAAAAGAAGAGGAAGTATCTTTTATCTAGAATTTAGAAAAAAGAATTCTGGTGATATCAAACTAATATTTATTCATAATAAAGATCGGACTTCAATGTTATTATTATTAAAAATAAATAAAATAAAATAACCATTTGCATCGAAGGTGATATTATTATTTCCGGAAACGAGAAAAGTAAAGTATAATGCAAAACCGAGAAACACAAAAACTGGGGAACCATCAAAAAACACCTCTGAGCAACCTGAGCAGATGAGAAGTAGAGGTTGGGGAACTCGTTCATTAGGCGTCATTTCGGACATTCCCGAATATTCGCCCACTACTCATGCTTGATGAAGGTGATAACGACATTACGAGCATACACCCGGTTGGCCTCGAGGAGAACCTCAGCATCTGAGGAGGTTTGACCCAGCCCATGTCGGGCCTGCAAGAACGCCAACTCGAATCGCTGCACCGGGAGGTTGGTCTTTTGACAGTGATCCTTCAGCTGCTTCTCGAATCGAGGATATGGTTCCATGTCCATGGATTTTCATTCCTCGTACAAATCGTGCCAATACTCTCTGGTGGCACTACCGTGAAGCATCCACGCAACGACGAGTCGCCTCTCGTCCACGTCTGTCCAAGTAGGCACCATCTATTCGGTCTTGGAGAAAATATATGTTGTTGCTGATTCTGTTTTGGAGAGAGTCTTGAAGAGGAAGAGTTGATGTCGATTCTGTATTTTGGACTGCTTTAAATAGGGGAGGCCGAATCGTAGGGTTTGATATCTAAATGGATTGAATCGTCCAACCAAAAATATGGCGGAAACGGTCAAAGCAAATATGGTGGCAGATTAGGTGCATGTGACCAAGTGAAGAATCGGTCACACATGACAATTAAAATGTTGCATTTATTTTGAACATTGCGGGGTAGGTTTCCGAGTACAAAATGAAAACGAACGTATTCGAAACCGAGTAGTACGTACAAAATAAATACATTGAACATGATAGTTGTGGTTCATAGCTCGAAGCATCTCGAACATAAGAGCCTCGTGGCCTCGTGGTTGGCCTTCTCTAGCGAGGTCTAATCGGATGTCACACCAAGCACCGCGAGGTGCCCACACCTAGTTTATGTTAATAGGAAAATGAATGCATTGTTAACACGCAGATCAAACTATTATGCTACTACGGAGAATTAACGATTTCCTCTAAACTCAACCAATTGGTTTAAACTTGAGTAAAAGAATAATAGATGGAATATAATTGTACCAACGATAGAGATCTATTTAAAATATAAGTATAAAAAAATATCATACAAATTTTTGGAAACATACTGAAATTATTATTATTTTGAACGTAGTAAGTATAATAAAAATAATCGCACGAAGACACATGTTACAAAAGGACCACAAACAAAGAACACGATGTAATGCAAGCACATCTAGAAAATAATACAAAACGTCCAAACATCGTAGAACTAACAAAAAATAAAAAAAAATTATTCTCAACTCGCTGAATTGGAATATATTGACCAGTATGCTCAAAGGGTATTGCCAGGGTGGTGTTGTGGTAGCGGTTAGAACCACCAAAAATGCTGAGGATGGTGAGATAGGGTTGGGCCTACCATTTATCGAAGTAGTGATGGTGCACAACTGGACTGAATAAACCCCCGTGGATCCAGTTGTTGTCGTCCTCCGGCCTATAAACGTGAAAATGTTGGTTCCCGAGATGATAGGGGAGAATCATGACGGTAATTGCTAGAACTATCACCCGATGACTAGTGAAGAGGCGGTACTTGCATAACTGTCACTAGTTCCCATGCAGCTCATTGGAATAGGCGGGGGGGCTTACCGCCCCTTACCGGGTTCTCCAAAAACCCTATCAAAGCCCACTGAACCCTCCGACTCTAAGCCCAAGAAATCATGAACTGTAGTTTACCAAGGCCCGAAAGGGACCCTGTGCCCGGCAATAGTGGACATGAGTTCTTGTCCCCGATCTTTCATTGATTCATTCATTTCCATTTGATTTTGTGTCACTTCAGTATCCTAAACTTTCATTCATTCATTTAGAGTACCCTAAATCTTTTTTGTGTCACCTTAGTACCCAAAACTTTCATTAATTTCATTTTAATACCCACCATTAACTTTCCATTTGATTTTCCACCCAAAACAGGTGAAATGACCATAATACCCCTAACTAACAATCAAATTTATGGTAAAGTTAACGTTGAGTACTAAAATAGAATAAATGAAAGTTTAGGGTATTGAGGTGACACAAAAAAAATTTAGGGTACTCTAAATAAAATATGAAAGATTTAGAGTACAATGGTGGAATTATCCCTTATATATCATACAAGAAGTAAAAGCTTATGGTGTTTTTTTTTTGGGACAACTTTCCTACATTGTTTCCAAATTTTTTGTATGGTAAGTTACCTATTCATTAGGCTTATTTTGGATTGTTTTTTTGGGTGTTAGGCTGTGTTCCATTCTTTGTATGACACTTTGTAACTCCTCTTTTACCTCAAAAGATATTTAATTTAAATTACTTTGCCGATTAAAAGAAGTAAAAGTAATACCGAATCTCTACTTCATTTTTAGATAAATGAAAGGGAGTTTCAACCGACGCACAAACTAATTTACTAAACCAACAAAATTGTTAAAATATAATAATCAACTTCAAGCTCAAATCAGATCTACAATTTCAAAAAAGGATTATAATCAACAAAAACCACAACACAAGATACGAATTTGGTTCGGTAACTACTTGATATCATGTAAACCCTTGATCCCTTTCAATGGTTACAAGTACAACATTGATGTGTATGAATTCAAAGAAAAATAACTAAGATACCCATCTATCCCTTGACACACACCTTATGATCTATTAAAATTGTTCTTACATTTTTTTAATTAGAAATAACTAAATATATTAACGAAACCGCAAGTATAAATGATAGTCTAAGAGCATGTATAGTGGGAAGGCCCTTACTGAGTCCTGAGTCCCGAGTCCCTTGT
>JAYMTN010001138.1:0-13614 GCA_036897425.1 Erodium trifolium | reverse complement strand
AAAACAGTGGTTCGCATCACAAATCATCCTAGTCAGCACATGATTTTGCACCCCTAACCCCTGACCCATGACCTTACGAGTACATGCTCTTGAGGGATCATGTGTTTTTGCATATGATTACTCTGTATAAATCGGATAAAAAAGTATTGATCAATATTAAATTGAAAAATAATTCTTTTAAGATAGTTAAAAAAACAGGTTAAGATATTATAATGAAAATAAAATTTTTGTAGAGTTTTGTAATAAAATTTTCTTTATTTTAAAATTATAACAAAATAATGTGAAAATCAAGTACCTTATAAATGAATTTTAAAAACTTAAAAAAAAATATTTAAAATATTATTTTTTGCTTGAAACAAGACCACGTGATCTTCATTCGTTCTTCAATAGCCATCGAATACCGGTATGAGATTGGAGATTCAAACCAGTCTGGCTTCAATATTAAATAAGCCAAACCATTGGAAGACATGGTTCCAAACAAGAGTTAAGGGTCAATATCTCAACAACCAATCTACTAGTCAATTAAAGAGGGGAATAAAACAAAAGATGACAAATCTCTAGTGTAATTGATCCTCCTCCACTCACAATTAAAGACGATATGTTTCCGACTGATAATTAATCTTCCTTATCGACGATTTATATCGAAGTTGCAATCGGTTTCGATTCCAGGTTCGATCTCGACCATTTGGAGAAAAATGATCTTCACACACTCAATTTTCCCTAACAAATTTTTGTCACACTTTAATTTTCTTCCAACTAACCATACATATATGGGACACGTGATCCACTCCTTACAATTTTTCTTTTATAAAATAGAACTCATGGAATGTCTTTAAATCTGAACCATTTATTTTGTTTTATTTTATAACTATTAATGGTTTGTAAGGGGATAACAAAAACACACCTATTTAAAACCACTATCAAATACAAATAAGTCGTTATCTGCAAACTACAAATCAATAAATTAAAGGTCATGAGATTGCAAAATCTAAAGGTCTGGATGCTATCGACGCGTGATTGTAATTTTTATAAATAACACGAACTTTTTTGCCTTTTTAACTGTATTGTAAGATACTAGTAACACCTTTATAGACAAGGTACAAGTACCACTTTATTGAACTATACGTAAGGTATCAACCCCGTATATATAATTACTACCAACATCCTTGTATGTAAGGTACAATGCATCGGTCAATATGCACTGTAGTAACACGAAGAAATTAAAGTTCGTTTTCTGATCTCTTTCGTCTATTATCTAGATCTAACGACCAATAAAAGTTCTTAGTTTACACGATAAAGACGGTTTATACCAAACGCCGCTCCTATATCACATGCTCTAGTACACAAACAAACCCAGAAAGAGAATCAAAATGGAAAATGGAAAAAAGTGATCATACCAGCAAGCTGAAGCCAGTGACAGTAGCAAAGGAAGTAGCCATGGCAGCACCAGAGAGAGCAAGCTCACTGACATGTCCCACAAACATGATGGAGATGAGTTGCAAGCTGTACTGTAGAACATTCACACATATCAGAGGCCCAGCAAGCCACAGCTGCTTCTTCACCTCCTCCAAAACCCTAAACCCAAACCCACCTTCTTCTTCTTCTCCACACCTCTCAACCAGAGCTGAACTCAACTCCTCTGGTCTCTCCATTTCATCAAACACACCAGAGTGTGATGACTGGTTTTGTGATAGTTTATATTTATATGGTGGTGTTTTTTCTTCAGAGACTGATATGCCCTTCTTGTTGCATGCTTTGGCATGGGTTGGTGGGGAGGGTATTATGGTCAATCAGCCAACTTATCATGGTTGACTGACTTGATGATAGGCTTTGTCTGTTTCTTCATTGTGTTTTTGTTAAGAGCCGTGAATCAATTCTCAGCCACCATCTTTGTTTATTTAGTTAAAAGGGCTTTTAACACCGCAACAAAGATTTATGTAATAAATATTTGTTATCGTAATAAAATATATTTTTAACCTCCAATTATTATTACTGAAGTAAAGCAAGAATTGTTGCAAAAGATCAAGGATAGTAGCTGGTGTCACCCAAGAATTGTTGTAAATTTCAGGTGACCATTGCAAAAATTACAGAAAAGTATTTGGTTAGAATTTACAATAAATTATTTTCTTTGCAAAATTTGATACGTGGCGTTTGCAAATATGTTATCTTTAACATTATTTAATCACGCGACAATTATGTGATATCAGTTTTACCCTTTGCATTATATGTGTTTCGATATTTGTAACCCTCATGTATATATGTTTTGTAATTTAGTACCCTTATGTATACATATTATTTATAGGGGCTGCTTTCAAATTTTTGCAAAAAAAAGGACTGCGTTAGTGGATTCGTAGATGAAAAATGATTTATCGTAAATTTTTTTCAGAAAAAAAGAATAATTCATCGTAATTTTTTACCAAACAAGCGTAATTCACCACAAGTTTTTCCCATTATCCCTTAATTTAATCTCAGAAAGTCTGAATTTTGGAGTGCACGGCTGGGCGGGGAAAAGCCCATTAAGGCCTAGGACGGGCCAACACATACATTGGGATATACGAAAAAAACGGACCCAACTGGCTTTAAGCCCAACCATTGAGTACAGCCCATCGGCCGGAACATACTCCAGTGAGTCTTGAGATTTCCAAGGAGCCCTCAGAATAAGAATAGATGGTTGGGCCTACTAAAATCCCGGCCCATGATACGGTACATCAAAATGACGAAAGCAGGTTCAGCTAGGGTCCATAAGAGGCCCACCAAGTAAGTTTCAAAATTCATACCCTATTCGTCACTCTAAACGATCTGCGAATCCACAGATCAAAACACACTCCACTCTCCAGAACTCTCTTCCTCTTCCTTTAAGCTTAGGGTTTTGACGAGCTGCAATCTCTTCGTCATCAATGGCGTCGCCAGCTGTCGCTATGCCCAGATCCTCCAAGACCGAGTCCTACGTCGACAACAAGCGGAAGGAGGACATCCGCGCCTCCAACATCAAGTCCGCCTGCTCGATCTCCGACGCCGTCCGCACCAGTCTCGGCCCCAAGGGCATGGACAAGATGATCTCCACCGCTACCGGAGACGTGATCATCACCAACGATGGGGCCACCATCCTCAACAAGATGGATGTCCTCCAGCCTGCTGCCAAGATGCTCGTCGAGCTCTCCAAGTCCCAGGACACCGCTGCTGGAGACGGCACCACCACCGTTGTCGTCATCGCCGGGGCTCTCCTCAAGCAATGCCTCTACCTCCTCTCCAGCGGTATCCACCCGACCGTCATTTCTGATGCGCTCCACAAGGTCTCCACCAAGGCCGTCGATGTGCTCACAGCCATGGCTGTCCCCGTCGAGCTCACGGATCGTGATTCGCTTGTCAAATCTGCTAGCACTTCTCTTAATAGCAAGGTGGTGAGTCAGTACTCCACGCTGCTTGCCCCTCTTGCTGTTGATGCTGTGCTTTCTGGTATCGACCCTTCGAAGCCAGAGGTGGTGGATCTCAGGGACATTAAGATTGTGAAGAAGCTTGGTGGTACTGTTGATGATACCGAGCTTGTTAAGGGTTTGGTCTTTGATAAGAAAGTGAGTCACGCCTCAGGGGGGCTGACCCGGGTGGAAAATGCGAAGATTGCAGTGATTCAGTTCCAGATTTCACCTCCCAAGACAGACATTGAACAAAGCATCATCGTGTCTGATTACACTCAGATGGATAGGATACTGAAGGAGGAGAGGAATTACATCTTGGGCATGATTAAGAAGATTAAGGGCGCTGGGTGTAATGTTCTGTTGATTCAGAAGAGTATACTGAGGGATGCTGTAACTGATCTGTCTCTGCATTATCTGGCCAAAGCTAAGATTTTGGTGATTAAGGATGTTGAGCGTGATGAGATTGAGTTCATTACCAAGACTTTGAATTGTCTGCCAATAGCCAATATTGAACATTTCCGGGCCGAGAAGTTGGGATATGCTGATCTTGTTGAGGAGGCTTCTCTTGGTGATGGGAAAATTGTCAAAATTACTGGTATTAAGGACATGGGGAGAACCACTACAGTTCTTGTTCGTGGGTCAAATCAGTTGGTGCTGGATGAGGCAGAGAGGAGTTTGCATGATGCTCTTTGTGTTGTGAGGTGTCTGGTGAGTAAGAGGTTTTTGATTGCAGGTGGTGGTGCTCCAGAGATTGAGTTGTCAAGGCAGCTCGGTGCATGGGCCAAGGTGTTGCATGGGATGGAGGGCTTCTGTGTGCGAGCATTTGCTGAGGCTCTTGAAGTTATTCCTTATACACTCGCTGAGAATGCTGGTTTGAACCCCATTGCTATAGTGACTGAGCTGAGGAACAGGCACGCTCAAGGGGAGATCAATGCTGGAATTAATGTGAGGAAGGGACAGATCACCAACATATTGGAGGAAAATGTGGTACAGCCTTTGCTTGTCAGCACCAGTGCTATCTCACTGGCAACTGAGTGTGTCCGCATGATCTTGAAGATTGATGACATTGTTACAGTGAGGTAGATGATGTGATTAGAATACAATGGAGCATGAAAAAGGTGTTTGCTTGCCTTCAGTCTTTGTGTGCTGTCTATCTATGTTTTGTACTGCTTATGGTTAAGGAATTTTGTCATTGTTGTTTCCATTTTATGTTTTGCTATGAATCTGGATTATAGATGGTGTTTGTACTTTTTTGTTAGTCTTTAATTGTTGGGAACTCCATTGTTTTTCACCTAAGTCGTCAGGGTTGTCTATGAAATGGTATGCATTTCAGATGCTGAATTAGTACCTTATAGATTAGTGAATGAATGTACTGTTGTGATGTTGCCCATTCCTTAATACTGCACACTTGTGAAGTTGCAAGACATGGATATTTAGACAGAGTACAGCAGCTTCTTCTATTATAATATCTGCATTCGTGTGTGCTTATGCCATTGGAGTCTCTTACATAAGCTTGGCTGAAAATGATTTACTTTATCTAATTCAAAGTTATTATATGTATGTTTAAGTGCACTTAGAGCATGAAGAGCAACCGAAGAATGTTTTGTTCTTCAAAATGAAGCTTGATTTAAGTACAAACAATTAAAGAAACGTAGATTGTGTACTTTAGTTCATATTGTTCTGAATTTGTTGGCAGCCATAAAGGAGGGAAATCCTTGTGCTGGTGGTTATTATTCTCTCTGCAAAACTTCCATTATTGGTTGCATCTACAACTGTCTCTGGAATACCTTGTTTACTGTTTGCATCACATTTTTTATGATGCTGATATTATTTATTTATTTTCTGGAGAAATCTGTGATGTTTCCTTTGAAATCATTGCAGAAATGTGACCTTAGTCCTTGAAGTAGTACATCTCTACAGTGATCTTAAGTGTCTGTCTTATTTTTCTGGTTGTATAAGGTTGAAGGCAATAGGTCTGTTTGTGTTTCTCATGGCCTGAGAAGTTTCTAAACCATGCTTATTGTGGGCTGATATTAGCATATTACTATTCTGGTACATTAGATATGCATCTTGTTTTGGATTAGTGTCAAGTTCTATGTGGGTGGTAGATAAATGAGATAGTTCAGGTGGAGATGATGGAGACAGTCATGTTGGTCTCTAAAAAGTTGCTCCTTGTAGAGCTACTTTTTCTAGTTTACCTCAGAATTTATCCCATAATTTGGCACTTCACCTTGTTATGTTAAAGATAAAGCCATAGTTTTCTTCCTGAAGAAAGTTCAGCTGAAGTTGTACTTTTTCTCATTAGGATTTAGGCATAGCTGCTCCCTATAGAATCAAGCTCATTATGAATTGTTTGTGGATATGTTCTTTTAAGCTTAAACTACCAGGATAAAAGTTCTTGCTTCAAGGTTGAGGTGTTTCATGTTTGTGATTCTAAGTAGTTGTAAAGATTTGAAACTCTGTGAACAACCTAACCTGGGTGATTCCCTGTTAGGTGGGGTTATAGTTTAAATTGTACACAATGTTTGAGTCTGGTTCAATGCTGATACTCAGTTCATGTAGGATACAAAGTGCCTGAAATGAAGTTCATATATGCTCAAGGCTTCATTGTCTTGAATTGAAAAGCAATTAACAAATCATCCATAAGTGATGAGACCATTAAGTTTTGTACAAATTTGAGAGAAAGCTATAATACATAATATAGTGTGGTAAAAAAACAATATCATGAAGTCTCACTTCCAATGACTTGTCTGTTTGATGGCTTTGACAGTTTGCTATAATGTCATTGAAAGGGGCTTCTCTTCAACCCACACTGCAACATCTGGTTCTAAAGAAGAAACAACAGTACAAAGTATTGAAGTGATCATTATCAAATCTGCAAATTGAAGATGCTGAAAAGTTCAAAACCCAGATTGAGTCTTTTCTTTGCAACCTCAACTGTAACTTGATTTGTTATTTAAGGACATGATCATCATGGTATATCCGATGATACAACAGTAGGACTGCCATTTTTCTCCCTGGTTTCATCAGTGAGAAGGTGCTGAGTCAATGTTTCTTCCTTGTCTTGTTGTGCCACTCTCTTCTCCTCAGTCTTGCCCCACAAGACTGAGTACAGACCAAACATTATGAAAATCGCCCCGATGATTCTGCAAAACAAGCAGAAAAGTCAGAAGATGAAAAGGGTTTTGTTAATCATATGTTTATTCCTTAACCTGTTGGTTTTATAGTTTTTCTGCTTACCCTCCAGAGTAGAGCTGGTCACCAAGAACAAGACAAGCCATGGTAGCTACTAAAATTGTCTGCAGAGGCTGACAGACAGCAACTACCAAAGGACCACCTTTGTGGATGCACCATGTCTGAAGAGAGATCACAATCCCTGAGGCCACAATCCCCTGAAGAAAAGCACAGAACTGTAAGTACACTACACCTTTACATAGATGTTAGATCTTCAATGTGTACAAGGGTTATTACAGCATATAGGATTGTGAAAAGCTCTTCTCCCGATTGAATTTTCCAGTTATTAAAGTCAGTCTCCACAAACGCTGCTATGATCAGGAACTGGATCAACCCAAAGAAGCATGTAAACGAAGTGAGGGTGAGTTTAGCAGGATACTTCCTCAGCACAGGAGCCTGCAAAAGAAAACATCACAGTTTCAACAAGGTTGGTACAAACATGTGTCTGTCATGCTCTGTTTTTTTTAAGGTATATGTTGAGTTCACATGTGTCCGACTCCGACCTGACAGACCATCCAACCGGCCCAAGACAGGCAGTGTCCTAGAAGGTAAATACAACCCCATGTCCAGTTCTGCATCTTTCTCTGAGACATGTCCTCTAATGCATCATAAGCTTCTGTGTTCAGATTGTGGTGGAGAAGTGGTGGGCCTTTGTAGAGGGTAATGATTGTGGCGCCGCCAACACTTGCTATTGTTCCAACAATTTTTGCCATCCCTGCTCTGCTTGTAAACTGAAATCGCTCCAGCCTGAGATCTCAGAGATGTCAGAGAAAGAATACAAAGCTTGGCCTCAAAAGAAAGGTATATTTCAAAACCCATCAATTTACCTTAGGACTGCAGCCATGATGAAAGTGATAGCAGGAACCGAGTTTTGCATTGCAGATGCAAAAGTTGGAGATGCGTAGTACAAACCCAGTAGATAAAATCCTTGGTTTGCTGTGATTCTTATAACAACAAAACAAAGACAAAATAAGTAGCTAATCCAAAGTTGTATACAATGAACTCTTTTATGTTGGTCTAGAGATATGTGTTATAGTATTGGTTATTGATTTACTTACCCCAATAAGGCTAGGAGGAAGAACTGAACCAGCAGAGCAAAGGTGAGAGGTGGTCTTTCTTTCCTGAAAAAAAAAACCGAATAATCAGATTTAGAGCACATTAAGGGGCGAAAGGAAATAAATATGGCATGAGTCGAAGAACTCACTTCTCTAAGAAATAAGCTATAGGAGCCAGAAAAAGCAGCGCAATGACGTTTCTGTAAACAGGATAAACCACTTTGCTGATACCAATATTAAGTGCAAATCTAGAAACAATGTGAAACCCTGCAAAGCAGAACTGGAGAAGAAGTAATGCCAGAAGAAGCTTCATTTTCTCCGAGACAATGCTTTCTTTTCCCATATTTTTTTTCGTCTACTTCTTTCACTTGTCTCGTGTTTGGAAGACTTCTGAGTTGCTTTGGAAAGGAAGGTTTTATTTATACAAGGAGGAATGTGATTTTTTAAGTGTATTATTTGGGGGTACAAGAGGGCTACAAACAAACTCAAAATCACATGCACTTGTATCAGCAATCATCTGTTAGTTTATTGGTATTAGATATCTTTCTATTATGTTTTTATTTAGAAAATCTCTGTGTGACTTTGGTTTTGTTAATGTGATTGATTTGTTGACCTCTGCTTCTGAGTTCTGTTAAGGAGACAAAGCTGAGATGGAACATGTTGTTCAGAATGGCCTGCCTTTCTTGCCCAATTAGCTTTAAAATAATCTTTTATTCCCCAAAATATTTCTTAACTTCATTTCTAGTCGGTCTATAAGATCGTATTTATGCAGCTGTTTCACTAAGATTCTATTCATAACTGAGATAAAAGTTCAAAAGCCTGAAAAATACACTCATTAAGCAGCTCTACCAATTGTTCATTGGCGATATAAATGCAAAGGATAATGACATAAATATATCGTGTATTTGCATGTTTTTACTGTTATCTTTATTTTGTAACAGGTCGTTACCATGTGTGTTTTTAATTGCACCATTAAGTAAAATCTGTTGAGATTGGTGGAAAGAGAAAGTACAGGAAATAATCTGCTACTCTTCTTCCTCAAGACTGTGATTATATGCTTTTCTTACTTAATAATGATAAAACTAGTTAGAATACATTGGATTCCATCTTTGGATCCTCTTCCACCAACTCCACCTTCATCATCCAGCCAGCTCCATCATCATCATCATTCTCCTCTACTATCAATTGTTCCTCATATTGTAGTATAAATAGCCATGTTTGTAATCCAATTCTAATACAACAATTCAACAAATCAATATCAATTCTGATAAATCTATCAAAACTTATCTTCTTTCTCAAGACCCTCAAGATATTGTGGGGTAGTATAGTCTTTGAAATTGGAATTTGACTCCGTTATAGACAATGCAACTAAAAAAAAAGTATAGGGTAACAACCGATTATAAAGTAAAGATAACAATAACAACTTGTAAATGATTTAAAGTACACGGTATATTCATGTCATTAGCCTCAAATGTAATTATACAAGTTCATAATTAGAGATTTGGGTTTGATTCTCCATCAAAAGGCAATTTTGTCTGAAACTCATAAATAATTGACTTGTATTAATACTCAACAATTGTTTTAAAGTTCAAATATTCATTACAACCGTTTTGAAATGTGTAATTTAAAGATTATACTCATAATCATACAAAAGTTTGAATTCCCAAAAGAAAACACAAAACTACCCATGATGTATTTGTGTTTGTATACTGAATAATATATAGATACAATCATACAAGTTTATAATTATAACTTTGGGTATCAAAATGCAATTTTGTTTTAAATGACGATGCTTAATAATAATGACGCCGGCGACATCAAAAACAAAGGGAGAGGAATCAAACATGGCTTGTGGTCAGTATTCATATACTTGATTGACAAGTAGAAGAATAAAAGTGTTGAGATATTAAATTTAAATGCAAATAGATTGTTGAAACTGCATAATGTGTTTTGGTATGCATGCATGAACCTATGGAGATCAACACAATGTGGAAACAGTAAGAATATTCTCCGAAGAAGACTCTGTTTGTGGACAAGAACGAAGGAACTTGCATGCATGTGACTTTAATCAAAGGAACACGACGTTGTATTGATTGGTTTTTATATCATTATAATCATTGGAGCAACGTGGCTTACTCGCTTATCTCCTTATTTGCTTCGACACTTCTCCAATAAGTCGATTCCAAAATGACTATCAGTAGATTCCACGAAGAAGCATTGACATATGATACAACTAGTCTCGTTTACAAGTCACGAATAAAATCACGGACCCTATAATATTCAGAGTAAGTAAACAAGGTTATTTTCATGTTTTGCAAAGCATCGTTGGGTTTTTTTTAAAGTAAAAAAAAAAAGAGTGATTGCAGTATATTATATATCAAGTGAAGATATACATATAATCTGTTGAAATGTACGAAATAAACAGTAATATTAAAATCTCAACATATCTGAACCCTAAACACGCATATCACCTTTTTTTTAACGGTGAACAGATATATTAGTTAAAAGAAAATGCCTGAAGATCTTGATCCAAAATAGGTCACCCAGAAAAAATAAAGTTCAACTGAAACAATTGTAAAAATACAATTGATAAGTCCAAACAACGTGTGAGAAACAAGAAACTAAAAGCATGCTCATTGACCGAAATGCTCCAAGAAGGTCGACATGGGGATACTGTGAATCTGTGATAGCTGCCGAGGAAACCAGTACAACTGTTGACGACGGTGAGTTGAGACAGAGCGGACCCATTTTCGGAATAAAAGTGGCGTTGTGGCAGACTGAGTACTCCCCTCGAGTTACAGCGTGTGTCGTCCTCCCTCGGATGATAGTAGAGGGCTCCAAGAACACGGGAATGCTGGCTCCTGAGAAGGTAGAGGAGTACAGTGTCAATACTTGGTGGAACCTCTGCCACCCTACGACTAATGAGGTAGTGATACTTGCAAACCCCTCATTGGCCATGTCAATTCTCATTGGGAGAGGCGAGGGTGCTTGTCGCCCCGTCGATATCCGTGAAGCTCCACCAAATTATATCGAGTCCTTTGATCTCGTCTCCAGAAATTCCCCCAATACTGTTTCTTCCGACTTGAGAGGGATCCCATAATCGGGCCTGGATGCCGTCTCTACCCCTCCCCCGTCCTTCTACTTGAAAAGGTTTGGGACGACCTCCACATATCATCCTAGCATGAGGCCCTATGACGAGAGATGTTCTCACACGTGAGTGTGAAAATGGAGATGTATGTTCTCTCATAACAAGGATTGTCCTTACCTGCCGTGACTGTCCAACTTCCTCGTCCACCACCTTCTCTTCCCCCTTATGATCCATTTGATTCGACTGAGGAAACATGCAAGACTTCATTCCAAACCCATAACCCATAGCAACACCCCTAGGCAACAGGGTGTGGGATGCCCCCACCCCCCATCGGTGACCTTAGCTCGTCCTCGGGACCTCACGCTCGGGACGAGCATTGACCCTAGAAGCTCTGGGATCAATTAAGGCCTTCATCAAGAGCCCTCTCACCCCCATACTCATGGGCAGGGCGTAGCCATATGTTTGACACAGTTGCAGTCGGAGCAGTAATCTGGTAAATATTTGTAAGACAACCGGAGAAGAGACCGTACCTCGTATTCTTGATAGCCATAACAATAATTGGTACTAGAGAGGAAGTCAAATGTCAAGGCAAACCCGAATCCGCATGAAGTCCCCCCAACTCATTTTTTCGGCATCGTCATTGATTGTCAAGCACGTGCCCAATGCTCGTCTCTGACAAAAACCATCCCCTCGATTCCAAGAACTCACTAGAAGGTTGGTTATCTGAACCCAGACCGATAAGTGAGTGAACTGGATGTCTTGAGGGTGCATGTGCAGCCTTAGGTCCGCAAATTGGACAAGTGAGCGTCGAAAGACCTATGGTTCCCCTACCAAAACACGTGCCCTCTCCCGAGACATAAGGAAAAAGAAACTCACGACTCCATCCTCCAAAGGTCGGGCTACCACATCTGGCATCCTCCAAATCTCTACTAGCCAATCAACCAACGATTTCCAGTAGAACTTTCAATTGGTACTGACACGAGCAACTATTGCCTAAGAAAAACTGAGGCCCCACCCATATTTCCGTTGGAGTTACAATGACCTCCGTAATCGCCGAATCACCCATACAACTATCGAGTTCCTCCACTCCCATCGGCCTGCCACTCGGTTCACTCGAGACTCCTTCCCGAATCCCAACACGTCCTTGGGACAATCTCCCCAAAATGTCGTTGAAATCTCCGATCAGGATCCACTAACGGTCATTCACTTCCCCAAATTGTCGGATTAAGTCCCATATGATATGTTGACGGTCTCGTATTGGTTCCCCTTAGAATCTTGTCATCTGATCCCTTTCTGCACCCGGGGAGGTGATCCAAGCATCGATGTGGTGCGCGAAGGATGATCCGGATCAATAGTTACTTCCATCGTTCAAAAGAGGCCCACCCCTCCTCTATTTCCCTTAACAAGACATTAGTACCTTCATGGAACCCAAGATTCGCTTGGATACCGCCAACCTTGCATCTAAGACTTGGGTTTCCAATAGGAAGAGGGCATGAGGACAATGAGTACGGAGAATGGTCTTCAAATGTTGGGTGTGGGTTCGCAATTCCATGCCCAGCAATTCCATGCCAGGATCAGAAGTTCGAACAACGAGCAAGAATAATTTGGAGTTAGAGTTTAAGAAATATGACTGGTCTAGGAAGAGATAGCAGTCTGGGCGGGAGGAGAAGTAGGTTGGGGTTCAGAGGCGAGTGTGCCTCGCCAAAAGTAAAAGAGATATCGTTAAAAATAAGTGTAACAACATTGGAGGAAGAGGAGGACCCCGACGATGATATAGAGTCATAGTAAAGGGAAATTTTATAGTTATGCAGTATAATCTAATACACTTTTTGTTTATTATACTCTATATATTTAAAAATTATGATTTTACCTACAAAATTTTGAATTAAAAAAAATTAATTACAGAACAAAAAAATCCAAAACTTAAAATGTGAGAAATTTAAGGTATAGAAAATTTAGTATTTTCTTCCTCTTGTCTGTTAATTTTCAAATATAATACGTAAAAGTAAAATAATTTTTTTAACTGAAAGACGCAATGTTATTAAAAGTAGAATTCAAATACATCGATGTGTGACAGAGAAACATCTTCTCTGACTACTAATAAAGAACAGACACAGAACAAAATTGTTCGCAGCTCTTGTAATAGCAGAACCGTCACAGACGGTATTGAAAACCACATAGGTAGGAAGGAAGAATGGGGGAAAGAAGATGGAACTGTAAGTCCTGCTAAAAGGTCCGAACGTGGACTGCATCAGTAGTAGGAGGCAAGACTTTCACCAGGGACCCCTCCCAGAGCTAGTCCCTAAAGCCTGAGGAGGCTAACATTCCTCCTGGCGAGGTTGTTTACCAACCCTCGCCTGATCATCCCGGGGAGCACCAGCAGCAGTCCTCTTCACTGCTCCGGTAGCAGCTCCTTCACTATCTTTGTGCCCAGGCGGAATTGGCGCTGAAACTTCAGTAACCCTGCCACCAGAGAGTTGGTTGGTCACCAAAATTTTCCAGTCGGGATCTACCTTCCTCATCTGGGTGCCCACCCGAGGTCCTATATCATTAGATATAGTGCTCGGGGAAACACACGAGGTCCTCCCTTAAGACGAGGAGCCCTTAGATACAGTGCTCGGGGATACATACTCAAAGCCCAGTGGTTCAGTCGCTGGTGAGTACTCATTCTAATCCGTGGCATAGAGCTTAACCAGCTTGTCCTTTTGAAACTCTAGGATTGAGGTATCATACCTCAGGGTACCCCGCAACTCCATCTCACATTCCCGCACCTCATGGCCGATCCTCTCACCGTTGAAGCAAAATTTCGGGAGCTTCGTAT
>JAYMTN010001137.1:0-13620 GCA_036897425.1 Erodium trifolium | reverse complement strand
AGTGAAGAGGTACCCATGTTCTCTATTGATCAAATTGAGGTTATTCATATCTCTCCTGAGGAAAGGGAAGAATGGGATCAAATATGGAATCAAGCTCTTGCACAGAAAAGAAGGGAAGAGACAGGAACAAGTGGAGATTCTTAGCGACACATTGACATGTTTGTGAAGGACATGTTTGTGAAGCTGGAAGTGGGGGATAAATGCAGGTTCACAGGGGTTTATGGTGAACCGGGCTCACGTGGAATCTCCTTAGAAGTTTGTCAGCTAGTTGGAATAGGGCGTGGTTCCTTGATTTCCATAATCTCGCTCATCAGAGTGAGAAGCGGGGCAAACAGAATGTTCCAAAACATGCTTTTCTGGGAGTCATGGGCTCTTGTTGACTCGTGACAGTAGGTCCAACCAACTCAATCAGCTGCAGAGTAGTATCTATTCATTCTGTGTTTAGAGTATATTCCAAGCGGAGAAAGGAAGTCAGAGGATAGGTCGACTCGAATCTCACTGGCAAACTCTTATGGTTAGTTCTTGGAGAGGTCTCCTGGACCAAATCTCTATGTCCGAAGAGGAGTAGACTTGATTCGGCTTGATCCCATGTCTTTGCCTCTTCTGCAGACTGAGCTCGCTGATTGATTTAGTACCAGTACCTCCTTCGGGCGACTACGTACCTTCAATCGACTACGTACCTTCAATTCTCAAGAAAAAGTGGCTACTACCATAGGGCAAAACCTTACTCGACCTATTTAGCCAGGGAGCGAGATGCAGATTGTGGAAAGTGGCAGCTACCATAGGCCAAAAGTGCATTATTGCATTTTAGCTAGGGAGCAAGATTTCTTTTGACAACTTTTCCATTTCATATACAGGCAAAACCTGCCTTTTCACCTTTTCACAAGGGAAACCAAGAAAATCACCCGACTTAACTCCTAGTTTTTACGAAATGACATATATAACGTTCTTTTTGGATAGTAGATTAATCTTTGCAAAAACCCCGTATTTTTAGTATGAAATAGCCCATTTCGTCGAGCTATCGGGAATAGAAATGTTTTGGTACAAGAAATGAAATGATGGATTGATGCCCGGGCATTGGTCCGACTAAGGACAAGGGGAAGTCGTAAACTATATTATATATAGGCTTTCTGCTCTTTCCGTTTCTTTTGCTATTAAATAGAACCTTTCTTTACCTGAGTGAGAATCCTATATTCATGCCGATGTGGAACCTGTAGAACGACTACTGTAGAGCCGATGTCGAGGAAGAGAGCCGAAGGGTAGTCTAGTGGGCTCCGTTTTATTAATAGCCATCTTAATGATAGAATCGAAAGCGGGTTGGAACGCATCCGATGTTATGGATAGTTTCGTTTTTATAGTGTGGATTGAGGTCAAATTAGAGACTCACTGTCTAACGAGTCTCAAAGAAAAGAATAGGCTATAATAGAAAAGGATACCGTAGTGACTTGTTCTTGTCTTACTTGGAGTACGCTGAGGCCAGGAAAGAATAGTTGGTTTGTGGGGTTCTTTCGCTTGAGCTTGACTATTACTATTGAGCAAGATTAGGAGAGAGGTTTTGTGAACCAGAGAAAAGTCTCTCTGTTGGTTTAGTTTACTTCCAACGGGCTCAAAAGTAGCTATTCCTTGCAGTGAGGGACGGAGTGACTCGATAAAGAGAAGAGCGATAGAAAACCCTACCTAAGGGTGACAAGTAAACGAGAAGAGGTCTGAAAGCGCTCTCCTGAGGTCTCCTTATCAGTATCAGTCGAACCTAAAGAGAGGGTGAGGGATAGAATAACATATTCATAATATAGTCTTGTCTTAGTTGACCCCAAGAAGAGAGCCTTACTTCTTTTTAGGTTTCATTACTTCTTTTCTGCTTTGTTTGGCAGGATCAACTCCCCAACCGCATAGAGGTTTGTTAGGGCATCGAGTGATATCTGATGAAATAGTAATAGTGTTGGATGAGACCTATAGCATGAGAGCATGACCCCCATCTGATACGAATGAATAAGAGACTGAAGCAAAATGGAATAACCAATTAGACCAGTAGTAGAAGACTGACTAAAGCTACTGAGCTACAACATAGATGACCAAAAGAGTTGCATTCATATACTAGGAATGACACCACTGAATAGGTAATCGACTTATTTCTGTCCACTCTATCGAACCTCAATGAACGAGTCGAATGAAGCGGATGAAGGCAGGCGCAGAGAGAGCTAATAGTTTCTGGGTAGACAAGGGATCTTTCTATTCTAAGAAGTGAAGTTGTAGCAAAGTGTGTCCTGCCCCAATTCCACTGCTTACTTCATTCATGCACCAATCAATTGCGGTACAATAGAGTTTCAATTCACTAGTTCTTCCGGATGCTCGCCCTTACCTTTTGACTTGCCTTAACTTGAAGGCTATGCCATCCTAAGGCAATCACACTTAAATAAGGAAGAAACCTTTCGCTTCGCCTCTGAAAGCGTCCTTCTGCACACAGAATAAAGAGATAGGGAGATAACGGGCATCCAAAGACTTCATTCTTTTATTTTACTTTGGCATTCTTTGTTCGAGAAAGCCCTCCCTCATTCTAACAAACGAGTCAGAAATCCCGTGTTTATATTATAGGAAGAGAATCGAGTCACTTTGTATTTGTACCTCAACCCCAGATACAGATGATGAAAAAGCAACAGATCCAGATACAAGGAAAAGCAGGTTTTTCATCTCGGCTACTGCTAGGTTCGTTTTGAATGGAAATCTATTTGACAGGTTTGAGCTAGGTCTCCGTAGGGAATTAGAGCTGTATATAGTAGTAGTATATACCCAATAGCTTAGACCTTCGTTCGCTTACCTAAGCTCTCTTTCTTAGTCGAAGCAAGGAGAAGGAGATTCTTATCTATAGGCTATAGGTCCCCTCCGGGGGTAGCTGCGTCCCTCTGGCAAGCGTTAACAACCTTAGGGAATTCTAGCTTGCAAGGTACAATACCGTATTCCAATTCTTTTCCCTTCTGTAGCTGAAAGTACGTTCGACAGTTACTTTCCTTAGCTGCTTAGCTGGACAGAGTATGTATGAGTCCTTTCCTTCCTTAGCTGCTTAGCTTCAGTTCCGGGGGCCCATCTCTATTAGGTTACCAGTGCTTCTTTCCTTGCTGGATTCCTTGCTGGATTCCTTAGCTGACGTAAGGTACTTAGCTGACTTGGTAATGGTAAGCTACAACAACAGCGGTAGCAATTACCTATCAGCAGGGTATTAGCCGCTTGTCCACAGCAGTTTACCTAATCAATCGTCTTCCCTCCCAGGTTCTTGTAGCAGATGACTAGTCTATACTACTTCTTCTTTTCTCAGCCTTTCTCCTTACCCCAATATAGGATTGGGTACGTCTCTACCTTTTTGAGTCCGAGACTCAAGCCCCAATCTTACATAGGCGACGGGAAGGCTCTAAAGGGATCCGTTCGTTCGCTCTGCTCTCTTCACTCCAAACGACTAATGCGTACACTGTCTAAGTAAGGTACCGTACCCGTACCGTACCCGTACCGTACCCATACACAGTCTAAGTAAGAGCTAAGCTAAGTAAGAGCTAAGACCGATAAGAGTGTTCAATGCTTACTGCTAGCAGCTGACAATGACCAACTGTATTCCTGCAGCTGACTACTAGTTTCCTAAGACAATTCCTAAGACCAACTGTATTCCTGCAGCTGACAAAGACTATTCCTAAGCCTTTTCCCTTTTCTTATTTATAGTAATAGTCGCTAGCAGCTGACAAAGACCAATTTCCTAGCTAGCAGCTGACTACCGGTTTCCTAAGACAAAAGACTGCTAGCAGCTGACTACTAGTTTCCTAAGCCTTTTCCCTTTTCTTATTTATAGTAATAGTCGCTAGCAGCTGACAAAGGCTATTACAAGTAAGCAACAATCACCCAGCATCAAATAATGTAGTGTTGTTGCGTTAGCTGAGAACTGTTAGCCGCTGACGTTACACCACATCTCTAACCGATTCAACAGCAAAGAAGATACCTACACTTGAATCTCACCTAACCTAACACCTAAACATAAACTGGGGTCTTGAATCTCACCTAAACTTTGCTTAAACAGGTACAGATAATAGTGAATGCTTAAACTGGTACAGGTACAGATAATAGTGAATCTGCATAGGGTGAGATCCCTAATGTAAGAAGGATTACAATAGTTCAAGCTGTACATAAAGTCTCGCCTGTGGCTCATCAATCTTTTCTACGTCCATAAATGGGACGACTTCTTCATACATAGCTGCCATTCTCTCACGATAAAACGCTTCCGCTTCCGACAATGTGAGTGTCAGCTTCTCGAATCCAGGGAGAGCTCCCGCATTAGGATCCCACATCACTCCCATTAAGTCACTCAATGGAGTATCGAATAGAAGACTCTCCATTGCAAAGATCTCTCCGGCAGGGCAATACCCATGATAAATTGTTAAACCTACACCAAATTCAACAACAATAAGAAATCGAGCGTAAAAATCATTCGAAAAAGTCACAGCCTCAAGAAAGAGTCGATTGTAAAGCCTCATAGCTGTTTTCTGCTCCTCAATATTCTGCGCCACCATATCCGTATAACGTGTCAGACTTACCTTCCCCTTTCGATAATAATGGGGTGTGAACCCCAGCTGATTTTTCATCTCTATTATGGATGTCAATATCGCAGGTACCCTCAAGGGTTTAGATATGAAAAGATAGTCTCTGTCGGGCATATAACGAAACCCTAGTTGTAAGAAGCGGTATTTCAAGTTTGACAACGTGTCATATATTGGTATAGGGGCTCTGATACTGTAATATTTCATAGAGAGGTTTATCAAGATACTAGCATACTCTTTGTATTGATGAAGCTCGGCAAATATCTTTCTCTTTGAAGTGAATGGTATTTTAGGCTTGAGACTGTCGTATTTATTGAAAAAGGCTTCTCTACTCGCAATACCCAAGTTTAAGTCGTTTAACCTACTGATTGATTTGTTGATTCTCTCACCGAGCTCACGGAGGAGGCTGGTTGTGGTTGGAGGGCTACTGATTATGGAAGAGGGTGTACTAACGGTAACGGGTTCTCTCAAACTTGTATAAGGCTCCGTGTATCTTAATCGACTAGGTCTTTCACTCTGACTACGAGTGAATCTACTACTACTTGGTATTTGACTGTTACTACTAGAAGGTATATCGCTGATACTACGTGTGAATCTACTACTGCTCGGCATTTCACTGATACTCGGCATTTCACTACGTATTTCACTGATTCGACTACTACTAGGAGTGTCCCTACTAATCATTCGTTCACTCCTAATTAAAGTGAAAGATGGGTTTTGCACTTCTGTCAAAGAAGGGCTTAACACTTCTGCAGTACTACAATCGGTTGGGTTTTGCACTTCTGCGGTAGCGGATGGGCTTAACACTTCTGCAGTACTACTCAAAGTTGGGTTGCTGTTACTCTCATCGACTACGTTTTTGTTCTTCTCATCGACTGCGACTACGTGACTCTCTGCGACTACCTCTGCGACTACGTGACTCTCAGCTACTATGTTACTCTCATCGACTACGTTCCTCTCTACGTGACTCTTCACGGGAAGAAGAAAGCGGAATACAAGGTTGTCAAAGCAACCCACCACTAGGTTCGGTTCAGAAGGATCCTCGGTGCCTCACACTAAGGATGAGCTAGATACTTATACGACAGGTACATAAGTGGCCTAGTATGAAGACTCCACTCTGGAAAGCAAGGAATGGGCTTTCTCTCAAGGCAAGCAAGAATGAGTTGGAGTAAGTAAAGAAAACGGAGAAATAGAATGAGATTGACCTTATTCCCTATATTTGAGTTCTAAGACTACCAAATGTCATTACATAGAAGGAGAAGAGATGAAGGTAAGGTATGTTAGAATCTAATCTTTCAATCTTGTCTTTCTGCTCTCTATTCCAGTTCAGGTGAGTTAAGTAAGGTCAAGGTATCGAGCTAAGACTAAGGAAGGAAATCGCTGTCACTCAAGCATGTAATAACTCTTCCAATCCCATTACACGGTACAGAAGTTTTGTCACTCAATAAGGTTCTTAACATGATGAGTTGCCAGACAAAGAGGTTTAGATCGGGATAGAATTGACTTAGGAAAGTATGTAGGGTATCTTACAACCTTGAAAAAGAATCAAATGAGGAATCAAATTGCATAGATAGTAGTCTAAGCTTTGGTTTGGGCTCCACTCCACCCATTCCTCTAATCTAAATGGACAAAGATAAGGTATGCGTCGAAGACGACTTAGCTCGGAAAAGAGAAAGCGAGAAAGAACGAATACTAAGAAACTTCCTTGGTCCCTGATAGAGGGTTGAGGAAGCATTCCTTTGATGATCGATCGTATTCAACAATGAAATAGAGTCGTAAGCCGAAGGTACGATTCACTGAGGTTTAGGTTTAAACAGAATACTGAGTTGATAGACTCAGGTTACCTTAGTATGCAGGGTCGTCAGACACTGGGAGCGAATAATATGAGTTGGGGGTGATAACCGATTGGGAGAAGCGGCGAAAGTTCCTTTTGTTCCGACTTCTTGGCTCGAGATGTGTCCAATGTTGTTGGCTTGCCTTTTGAGACTTAGTTACCAGAAAAATGCTTAGAAAACTTGGGATCACTGAGGTACCCAGTTCTCTATTGTGAAAATGGAGGTCTGAAAGCCTCTTCGTTTCACTCGAGTAATCAATTACCTCGAACGAAGTGAAGAGGCAAGGAAGTTTGAAATCAAAAAGGGAAAAAGCAAGATATGATGACTGATAACAAAGGAGATAAAAATCTATTAAAACAACAAATAGATTGCTCAAAGTCTCCTACCCAGACCCCAAAAAGAGCCCCCTCAACTACTCTTTTTGCTTGCTTTCTGTAAACTCGTCCTGCGTATCTTAAATCCTTTCAGTAACAAAGAGGCGAAACAAAAAGAATTAACCTTGCTCAAGGACTCCTTTCCTTTGCGTATTAAAACTGGAAAGCTCCACCTTGCCATCCTAGAGGTTAGAGTCAAGTACTATTTCACAGTATTAGAACACTATTTCATCTTTTATTTGTGGAGACCAGAATCCCTTTTGCTTTTATTGGGCTTTCTTTTTTGTTATCATTCTTTTTTAAGTCAAGAATACTAATATGAAGGAGCTTACCAGTATGGCTTGGTAAGCAAGCAAGTGAGGCAAGATTCCATTCGAAGTAAGGTAAGAGGATTCGATCTTGCACCATCTTCAGCTCTTCTCGGGATCCGAAGGTTTTCGAGAAAAAGTCTCATCCTTCAATATCATGGATGATTGGGTCGACCAGGCCAGAGCATGAGTGAAATATCATGATCGGGTCGACCAGGCCAGAGCATGAGTGAATAGAAAATCCAAAACGTACATAGCTCTTCCAGCTGAAATACTTGGAATAATTCTACCACTTCTACTAGGAGTAGCCTTTTTAGTGCTAGCCGAACGTAAAGTGATGGCTTTTGTGCAACGTCGAAAGGGTCCTGATGTAGTGGGATCCTTCGGATTGTTACAACCTCTAGCAGATGGTTTGAAATTGATTCTAAAAGAACCTATTTCACCAAGTAGTGCGTCTTTCTTCCTTTTTAGAATGGCTCCAGTGGCTACATTTATGTTAAGTCTGGTCGCTTGGGCCGTTGTACCTTTTGATTATGGTATGGTATTGTCAGATTTGAACATAGGGCTACTTTATTTGTTTGCCATATCTTCGCTAGGTGTTTATGGAATTATTACAGCAGGTCGGTCTAGTAATTAGGGGGCGGCCGTTCGGTCGCCTATGATACTAGGACCAATAGGTCAAAAATGGGTTTGTGCCGCAGGTGTTGAATGATCTACTCTACACAGGTGTGGGCTTACAGGGCTAGGACTCATAAACCAAGCCTTTCTTTCATCAATTAGGGGCCTGGTCGCTCACTTTTCCGGGCCGGGATCGATATCGAAAAGTGGAGGTCATAAAAGAAAAAAGAGTGATCTTTCTCTTCGCACCTCAGATCAAGAGGCAATGAAATTGTCAAGCTGGCCTATATATTTTGCAAAGATTCGCTGTCTTTTATTTTAACCGGCTCTTCTTTTTTGTCAATGCTACTAAGGTATGCGAAGGAGTGCTGGGTCGTCAGACACTGGGGCGAAGCGCTCGCCTACTTGACTTATGAAAGATAATTCAAATGGCTTATTCAAAAAGGAAAAGGCGCTACTTAGCCCTTTGAGGATTAAGCGGCTGACTTAGCCTAACCTACTAATGTATTGTATAGTAAGGTATAGTATAATAGGCGAGCGCGTTAGCGAAGACGTTTAGACTAATAGATAAGAGAGCATCGGTGCGTAGCCTTCATTCTACTACGTTACGAAAAGTTTACCAAGTCACTTAGCTCGACGTTAGGAGAGTCAAGGGGGAAGGCCATACCTACATAGAAGAACCGCCGTTCGCTGCCCAACTCCTACGTCCTTCGTTGCCTTTTGCTCCCCTACTTCAAAGGTACGGAGTCTTCGCACCGCTGATAGACTACTTAAGATTCCATTCAAAAGGCCCTACTTAGTTTCGCAAGCCTTTGTCATTCTCAGTCAACTAAGTAGGAAAACCCCCTGCGAATCCGTAAATCTGAGGAGCATGCCGCAACAAAAGGATGGTCCCCTATGCATTTCATTCTTTCCGGAAAGGCAAAAAAAGAAGTACCCCCCATCACGGTGAACCTCTCCTTGTGATCGGGATGAGGTAGATGCCTCCAAACCGGGGGCGGATCGAATCGGAGTTTCCTTAGGTAGCCACCGACCTACAGTTATCCTTAAACTTCCGTGCTTGGTGGAGAAGAAGCGAACAAAGGTACGCTCGCTTGCTGCTGTCTTGTTCTCTGCCGCGAACTGGGATCGCTCGCCAGCTAGGTCAGATTGGAACAAGATTTTATGAGAACATATTACCCATCTTGGGGGACAAGGGGCGGAACGACCTCTCGATCTACTTACTGCAGCCCAGGAAGAAAAACGTCGTCTAGGCCTTCCCTCTTGTTCCGATCTCCCCTACGCCTAGGACGTTGTCTGGGCCAAGAGCCATAGTGAGTTGCTCTTTCCATTTGCTTGTTTTTTTTTCTCGTTGTTGATACCGGCAAGACCCAGCCAAGATGATGTCTGCTGGTTGGTAGTGAGAGGACTCATAGTACCTGCATACCAAAAAGGGGGCGCTGATTAAATTAAAAAAGAATCATTTTCTTTCTTTTTTTTTCTTGCTCTCCCTTAGCTTAGCAGCGGGAAAGGAGTCTATCTATCTGCCTAGCTTTGGTAGATTTCCCCCAACGGCGGAATCCACAGAAATTCCACGAATCCCTTGGTGGATAAGTCCGACGACTCAGCAGCAGTGCGGAATTGAGTTTATCGTCTGGTGGATTTCTGATCTATAGTTAGGGGGCAATACATACCAAAAGGTACCCAGTTCTCTATAAATGGAGGTGAGAAGAATACAGGTGAGAAGAATACAGGTGAGAAGAAGAATACAGGTAAATCGGCAGGAGGGGTTAGGAAGATCTACTTCTAATGAGCCCGTGTCAGTGGTTGGACACCAGTAGTTGGGACAGTGGAAGTGCAATCCCAATCTGAATCTGTCGACCTCGGTGGGGCAGCGCTCCTTTCCTTTACTGTCTAAGGCTAAGGGCTCGAGTTAGGCAATCTGAAGCTTCTCTTTTGTAGGTAGGAGCATCTCACTCAATAATGGCAAGTCGTGCGTACTTGGTCGGCAACCCTTCTAACATAACAATCGAAGTTCCCCGCCCGGAGATCTACTGTGGTAGGATTTTGTTCTAGAGTTTCCACCATCCGGGTAAAATGTACATAAATTCATATTCGATGCCTTGACTTGAGTTTGGGATTCATTCGAACCAAAATGAACTACCCCATTACAATAGGGTGACGGGCAGCCAATCAGATTGAGTGCCGTTACGTATTTACCTTGGCGTATATCAATCTGATATGGCTTGGTGTGGATGGCAGTCCTATAAGTATAAGTTTTGGTTTAGTCCAGTAAGATATATGGGATACTTTTCTCTCATATTCATACCGTTCTGTTGGACCCGAGCCACTATGACCAGGTTTTGTCTGGTTCGAAAGGTTTGAAATATCTGGTTCGAAAGGATAGTCTCTTCTGTGGCTTCAGCATCCAGTATGGACTCTACGCCCACATCCCTGAGATCTTCTCAAGCAAGACGACCCGCGAAGTCCTTCTTTTTCCCCATCTCTTATCATAGTGACCTTTCTTCCTGCATCTGGCTGCCTTCCTTGAGCCACGTTCTTCCTTTCTTCTTCCGGAATTACCACTCTCTAGTCTTTGCTAGTTTCTTTCCGTAGTAGAAGGGGCTGGAATTGGGGGTGTACATTCCCAGAACTCAGTAAACGAAGCAGAATCGCGGAATAGGAGCTCACTTTCTTAGTCTCATTCCTGGGATTGATCTACTGCTATGGTAGAAAAAGGATCAGCGCACTATAGGTATCCTGATATACAAGCATGCCATGTTACAAGCTGGATACACAGCCAAGAACGGTAGCAACACCCTACACCAATGGATGACACATTTCCATATGACTGGTGGGTATATACAGGCGCGTTTAGCCCTCCCTTTAGCAGTCGGGTAACTAAATAAATGCCTTTCTTCGAGTAAGTATATAAAGTAATCTTCCTCCTATAATAGAGAACCTGCCCTTTCTCGTTTATCGGAAGGAAAAAGGTAAGAAGGAATAGGTCGATCTGCTTCTACTTTCTCGATTCCAGCTTTGATCCTAAATAGAGAAAGCAATGGCCTCGCAATTGGAACTCATTTCTAGCGGTCTGGCGCTTGCTTCATCAATGGTTTATTGCCTGCCGAATCCGTCTATCTGATTCGACTTTATCCATAAAGCAATGGAGCGTCTCGTAAGCGGGAATAACCTCGGAAATAACATAGAGAAGGAGATAGCGAGCCGCCTACAGATCCCATTTCCCTTAGATAGTCGTGGAATTTATTGAGAGCTTTCTTGCCCGAGCATCGGAGTAGAAAGCGGTTGGCTAAACGAAGGAGTAGGTTGGATAGGTTCCATGTTTCTCCTAAAGCTGAGTGCTCAGAAGGTAGCAATATGCTGAACACTTTCCGTTCCAACTCATATTGGCAAGGAAAAGGACGTTAGGACATCAGTTTATGCAAGACCCTCTTCTTAGTTTGATAGGCATTTAAAAGGAGAAAGAATTCCCTCTTGACACTTGTTCTCACCCGTTTCTTAGTAGGTCAAACAGTGCTGCTTCTTAGTCAATCTATACTTCGATCTTGAAAGTAAAGCATATCGCTTATTTGGCCCCCATTCAGAGGGTCTAGAGACTACTACTAATATCTATAGGAGGGGAGCTGTTCGGTCAATCGAGTTTGATCTTGGAGTTCGGCACCAGAAGCCAGAAAGGAAACGCTCTTAAAGAGTTAGAAAGTCGCTCGAGTGTTTAGGTACACAGTGACTCCGGTTATTTCTTTAGAGACTCTTTAGAGACTGCGACTAGAAATGGCTACAGACATGGAAGCGAGGCCAGAGAAGTGCAAGACTGAACAACCGACACAAATAAATAGACAAACAAACAAGCTCAGCTGCCAGAGTGTATAAATTGGAGGATAGCTGCTATGATGCCTCCCAAGGCTCATAGGGATGCTCTTTTTGGTTTGGGGCAGAACCTCTAATGGCCGTTTTACAACTAAATCAGCATATGAGCTGCTTGAAGAAGTGAGGTACAAAGCACCTTTCCGCTCTTTGATATCAGACTGCTCCCTCCCTTGTGGAGCAAATGGTTGAGCATGGCTGAACTCTGGTATAATTCAAGTCACCACTCATCCTTGAAGACTAGTCCTTTTGAAGCTCTATATGGTTATGCTCCTCCTATGTTGAATATACTATCCCACCAAGGCCCACCAAGGTTGCAGCTGCAGAAGAGTTTGCCAAGAGAAGGAGTTTGTTGTCACAGCAGCTTAAGGAAAATTTGGAGAAAGCTCAGTGTATCAGATTCCAAATAGGTCATTTTGAGTGACTGGCTTACTTAGTCACATATTCATCTACTAAGCATGGTTTATACTCATTTTTCCTCATCTTTCTTGCAAGATTTGTATTGTATCCCCTCAACATTATCAATACCTCATCCTTAATGTTAACCACTATTCAAAATGCCTCATGCTCCGTCACCTGTACAAACAGCTCATCATACTCAACAGCCATCCGCTGGAGAACGGTAAAGCTGCCGCCTATAGGGTTAGCTCGTCTCTCTTCTCCTGAGTGGTGAGTTCTTGACTGGTTTGTGAGCTGCTATAGTTCTATTTGAACTTGAATTCCTCTACGCCCTTCGCTTCAGCTTTCCCTAAAGCATTTTTTTTTACCTAACTAAGGCACTGAAGGAAGCATCTCGAATTTCTCTGTATTCTCTTCACCTTCGACTGAACGACGGAACCCAACTACGTTGTTTCACCGCTCTGCTCTCTTTCTCCTTCAGCTACCCGACCCGCCTTTCCTTATTTTCTTTTCCCTTATTTTCTTTTTAATAGGAGCGACGGAGCTGAACAACTAAAGTTGTTTGTAACCTACAGCTCACAACGACAAGTAAACTGACCTCTTAAGGGGCTTCCTGTTAGCTCTTCTATCTACTTCTACCCCTGCGTGAAAGAAAGCGGTTACAGGTTTGCTTGAAAAGCTGCATCTGTCCTTTGAACATGGATTTTACTGACTTACCTTCTTGCACTTTTGAATAAACATGCTCACTAGCGACTTCCCTTTACTTTAGTCAATTAGCTCAGAACTAATTAGCTACAGGGACTCTCCATTGAGCTACTTCCTTTCCGTTTCAAAGCTCATTAATCAGTCATCACTAATACAGCTCCTCGTGGACTAATTCCATCATCCACTCATCAACTAGATTAGCTGCAGGAATTACTAAGAGCTCACACTCCTTTCTTACCTCTTACCATTTCATGACGTAAACTTTCTGGTCTTGCTATTTCGCGGGTTCGAAAAACTCCATCATCCTACTTTCCAGGGTAAAGATACTTACAGAGATTACTTACCTCCTTTCTCATTCTGGTTATTCAATATCTGAGCAGACGCTGCGCCCTTACTTTCTTTGGCCTAGCAGCACGACGCTTGCTCTCCCGTTTAGGTACCATTTAGGCTACTACGGGATGCTTACTTATCCTCTTCATTTCATTCGAGAACGGGGGGTACCTCTGGCTACTAAGATGTTTTCAGTTCGCCAGGTTCTTGTAGCAGATGACTAGTCTACTTATTCTTTTTTCAGCCTTTCTCCTTTCCCCTATGTACAATTGGGTACGTCTCTACCTTTTTGAGTCCGAGACTCAAGCCCCAATTAAACATAGACGACGGGAAGGCTCATCTATGGCGTTGGGCCAAGTAATGAAAGTAGCTCGCTCACTTCACTCCAAACGACTAATGCATTTGGTAAGGGGTGGGAGGTACTAAGACTGATAAGAGCTAAGACTGATAAGAGTGTTCAATGCTTACTGCGAAGACTGCTAGCAGCTGGCAAAGACTATTCCTAAGACTGCTAGCAGCTGACAAAGACTATTCCTACAGACAAAACAAAGCAAAACGAAATGGATCCTCCCGATGCCTCAATTCCTCCACACTCCAGATATCCAGAGAGACC
>JAYMTN010001136.1:0-13621 GCA_036897425.1 Erodium trifolium | reverse complement strand
TGGAAGAAGGGATTTAAAATGAAACGGTGCGTTTCATTTGTCACTGACCTTGGAAGGCTTGGGAAGTAAGCAACGTGACACTGGGCTATACAGAGAGATTCTTCGATATGGGAAAATCCATTGTAGTTCGAAGCCGAGAGGTTCTTGATCAATAGTAACTACAACTTCAGTGGCAATGACTTCAACTATTTCCCGTTTGGGTCTGGCAGGAGGATATGTGCTGGTATAGCCATGGCTGAGAGGATGTCTTTGTTCTTGCTAGCTACAATTTTGCATTCTTTCAATTGGGCATTGCCTGATGGAGAGAAGTTGGATCTTTCTGAGAAGTTTGGGATTGTTTTGAAGAAGAAGATACCTCTAGTAGCTATCCCCACACCAAGACTGTCTGATCCCTTTCTCTATGAATAAGCTCAAGGATAAAAGGTATACATACATGTTTGTGTTGTAACTACGCTGTTGACCATTTGAAGTTCTCTTTACTATAACCCGAATTTGTAATACATTGGAAGCTCATACATACCATATCTAAGCCATAACAGAAACCATAAATATATTTGGCATAGTCTAATAGAGGTTTATACAATAACTAATCATCCTATGTGGATTAATTAGACTTCTTGTACGTTCATTAGTGAATTTGATATCAAATATTACGGTCGAATTATCTGGAAACTTAGCATTGTATCAATGATGCTGTAAGATTGCTCACATATAAGAAGGGATTGGACTTGTTTGTTTGTTATGATTGTTTGAGCCTGATTACTTTCTTAAGACTTCATTATCAGCTCTGGTAAATGCATTGAATCTATGGTAGATTTATCTTAAAACCATGGTTGACTTTTAAAAATCTTAGATCTCCCACATATAATCTGAAATTATGAATGCTTGGTTGACTTTACTAATCTCTGTCACCAGTGAGATGCTTGGCTGTTTAAATGTCATGTCATGACTCATTCTCCATCTATAATATGTTTTGTTGTGTACAACTCACTTCAACTATTCTTTGTTAATCTGATTAATTAACAACATTATCATTCTTTGCATTCTTTTTTTAGTTTAACTTGTACATTCAAGCAACTGATTTGTGACTATTTGTATCCATAAGTTTCCATTTATATCTTCTTGACATTAATCCATCTCTCTAAACATTTTCAGTATGTTGAATTCAGTTTCAGAGATGTGGCCAGGGTGGCTTCTAGTCACAGCAATTTCACTCCTCTGGTTTCTCTGGCTAGCCAAGAAATCGAGAATCCAGAACCCTCCACTCCCACCAGGTCCCGGTGGCTTGCCGGTGCTAGGGTACATCCCCTTCCTCGGAACCGACCTCCATAGGAAATTCACAGACTTGGCTATGGTCTATGGCCCTATATTCAAGCTTCGCCTTGGCAGCAAACTCTGTGTTGTGATCAGCTCACCCTCTCTGATGAAAGAAGTTCTTCGTGATCACGATGCAATCTTTGCCAATCGTGACCCTACTATAGCTGGATCGATCATCACATATGACAACAGCAACCTTGCCTTCTCATCATACGGCCCTTACTGGCGCAAGGTGCGCAAGATTTTCGTTAGCCAGATGATGAGCAACTCGAGTCTTGCTTCCTGCTACCATCTGAGGAGACAAGAGGTTCAGAACTCAATGAAGAGCGTGTATGAAAAGTTCGGTACGCCAGTCGATGTTGGTGAACTGGCGTTTGTGACTGCAGTGAGTGCAGTCATCAACATGGTGGTCTCCGGGGGGCAAAGATCAGTTGATAATAGAAGCAATCTTGCGGGCGATTTCAGAGACGTGGTCTCTGAACTGATGGTGGTGGCGGGAACACCGAATGTTTCAGATATGTTGCCAGTTCTTGCTAGGTTTGACATACAGGGAATAGCGAGGAAGTCTAGGAAGATCGCTAAACGTTGTGGTCAACTCCTAGACTCCATCATCGAACAAAGGGTGAACTCTGCAGATGAAGGTTCAGCTACCACAAAGGACTTCTTGCAGTTTATGTTGGACCTCAGAGATAGCGGAGACGATTCTACTTCAATCACTAATGTGCAACTCAAGAGCTTGCTCCAGGTATGATTCAAAACTGTTGGTTCCGGTCCTTATACATGCTGTTATACTTACCGGTTGGTTCCAATCCTCATACCTGTAGTTATATTTGTACTGCTGGTTCTGCAGATTTACTAGTATTGATGGTTTCATTCCTCGTACCTGCAATTATGCTTAAACAGTTGGTTCCAGTCCTCGTACTGGTAGTTTTACTTAAACTGTTGGTTTCAGTCCTCGTACCTCTAGTTATACGTGTACTGCAGGTTCCGGTCATCGTTCCTGCTCTTATACTTATAATGCTAGTTCCAGACCTCATACCTGCTATTATACTTAGAGCACCTGCAATGCAGGGTGAAATGGAGGTGAATTCAACAGATGATTCGGCGAAAAATTCGTCTTTTGATGGGTTTTGGCGAATTGCCCAACTCTGCGATGAAGGATTCATTGCCCTGCTCAATTCTTTCACCTCATACGCGACACATGACTATTTGTACTGATTCGCCTAGCTAATCGCTTCCAGCGTTGTGAGAGGCTGGACGAATCAATCGGATTTGCCTGGACTAATTGTCTCGAGTGAGCTAATCCCTTTAAAGATGTTCTTCTACTAATGGTTTCGGTCTTCATACCTGCAGATATACTTATAACGCTGGTTTCATTCCTCTTACATGCAGATACACTAACACTGCTGGTTTAAGTCCTCTTACATGCAGATACACTAACACTGCTGGTTTCAGTCTTCATACTTACATATATGCTCATGCTCGTTAAAGATTGAAGTTCATTGACGAGTGTGTGCACGCAGGACATTATAATAGGCGGGACTGACACCACAGCAACGACAATCGAATGGGCCATGACCGAGCTGCTGAGGAATCCAAACGTCATGGCAAGAGCTCAAGAAGAATTAACACAGGTTGTGGGCTTAAACAACACAGTCGAAGAGCTACATTTCCCAAATCTTCGTTATTTAGATGTTGTTATCAAGGAAACTCTCCGTTTGCACCCATCTATCCCTCTACTCATTCCCCACCGCCCAAGCGAGCCTTGCATTATAGGAGGATACACGATCCCTGAAGGCGCTCAAGTATTTCTGAACGCCTGGGCCATCCAGACTGATCCTCAGATTTGGAACGAGCCGTTGGAGTTTAAGCCGGAGAGGTTTTTGAACGGTGGAGATTACTCCGGTAATGATTTTAAATTTATCCCGTTCGGGTCTGGGAGGAGGATCTGTGCGGGTATGCAGTTAGCGGAGAGGATGTTGTTTCATATACTGGCGTCATTATTGCATTCGTTTGAGTGGAGATTGCCTGATGGGTCGGAGCTCGATGTATCTGATAAGTTTGGGATTGTGCTGAAGAAAAAGATATCGCTGGTTGCTGTTCCCACACCAAGGTTGTCGAAAGTGGATCTTTACATGTAATGTAAATTAACATAAGATGTCTGTAATTTGTTTTTATGTTTTTGTTGTGTGTGTTGTTTTTGAGTTGATGATGCAAGTATTTACAGAACAGTTGTAATTCCAAAATAAGTACCATTTGTTAATGACTTTTGAAGATACTTGCGTCCCCTGGTTACAAAACTCTGTATAATGTTATTTTTTTATACCGTGAAAGCCAAACTTTATTAAGGAAGAGGATTTGAAACAATAAGAAAAATGGTGGGAGAGTCGTACATCCGTAGACAAACTACAACTAATCCTCAAAAAGAACCCGAGATATAGACGGGTTTTTGAAATACTAAAACAAACAAAATTGAAAAACGGGAAAGCAAGACTCGTGCAACATGACTCAAAACAACTATCTAGACCTGAACTGAAAATCATATCCGGTTCAATCTGAGCCCACCCATCATAGTCTGAAAACTTGTAAATCCTCCTGGATGGATCTCTAGCTTGTTGGAAGACACGGGGGAGGGATCACGTGATATGGTGGAGAGGCCCCATAATAAGGCGGGCTGCCAGTCCACGAATGCAGCCTACTGCAAGCGACCCTCATGGAGTCCAACGGGGCTGCGTACCAGCCCTTGCCTTAATTCCTTCCATTGGGAGAAACCCTAGATACCCTCCCGGAAAACTAGTGGTGACACCTCTACCTATCCCCGGGTTAGGCATGACGATGGACGTCATTGAACCCTCCTCTATCTCCCTTAGAGGACGGGTGACCCGTGTTGGGTTGGACGTCCCAACTAATCTAATGGGTTAGACAAGGCGATGGATCTCAAACGATCGCGTGGTGGCTCCTTCATCTTCGAAAACTTCCAATGCAAGTCGTCTGTACCTTGGTGGCGGATACGCGACAAACTGAGGCTCCTAGCCCCGAGATTTGGTCGGTCCTTGAATTCGGTTCAAGACCATAGGGGAGGTCCAACCCTGATAGCGTATCAGAGCAGACGTCCGTGAACGATGACCCCCCGCCACTCCGGGTAGGGGGAGGTGAAAGCAGGTTTCCGGCTGACGGAACCCAGAGGTTTTCCCGGATTATGAGGAACATGAGGTCGTGGTCGGAGTGCCGAAAGTCCTACCACAATCTTATCCCCTTGCGATTGTGCCCTCACAACGGTTGAGAACCAAGTCCCGCACCGTTTGGTTGGCAACATGGCTTGGGTCCGGCCTCTATTAAGGTTTTGGAAGCACACCACCAGCGGGAGGGATATTCCCTTGGTCCAAGGGAGGTGGAAGGACCCAGGCAATTGGGAAGCCATCGGAGATGACTTCCTTTGGGATGTTAGGGTGGCCTTGCGAGGACGAACAACATCGTGCAATGGTCGGGGGTGAGGGGGACGATAGTGGGGCAAGGGCCAGTGGTTTTGTTTGCGACAGTAGAGGAGAGTGCCCTGGTGAAAGAGGCGATGCATGGAAGGTGGAGGCCGAAGGCCTTTTAAGGAGCATCCTCCCACGTTCTGGTTTCGAGAAAACCATGGGTGGACAAGGTGGAGGAACCAATAGTGATTGAGGGCGCATCAATCGCATTGTCAAAGAAAGTGTCGAGTCAACAGAGCACGGGTTTGAGGGAGGAGGCGGTGGAGCAGCCATTAGGGCATATGAACAAAATAGCTAGTTTTAGGGTTCATACTACCAAGAGATTTTTGTATGTTGTTAATTGTTAGAATATAAAATATAAATGGGTCTTTAACTATCAGTTTTTTTGGCTTGCTTTTTATAATCGTGGTTGTTTGCTTTTTGGCTTCTCCTCCTTGGAGAATGACCATCAAATAAATTTTTTAGTGCATATCAAAAAAAAACTATCAGTTCTAGTTTTTAGATGAATTGACTCGTAATATGGTACTAGAGCGTGTACCGAGTAAACTCTTATTGGTGCAAATTAAAATCATTGAAAGTTGTGATTGAAATTTTGTTCATGTTTATTGGGAAAAATAATAGTAATATGAAAATTAGGTTAAAAGGCGATGGGACGGGTACCCGCGTTCTACTTTGATCCCACTCCATTCTTGTCTGAATAAACGTAAACGTATGTTCTTGGTTTTGATCAAATTGAGTGATTAATCCAATTCTTAATAAAAAATCACAATACTAGAACTTTATCCAGTACTTTTCGATTCATAACATATTTTACCTAACACTAACGGACAGGGACTGCTCATTCCGCACCCTCCCCATTGATTGTCCCGTCTTGAAAATCTCCACCCAAACCCCTCGAACGGAGCAGGGCCATAGGGGACGAGACGTTTTGCCGTCCCTTTTAAATGACGTATGTTTTGAACTCATTATGTTAAACATTCTAGACATGTCAAAACACACTAAATTTTCATAGTTATGAAACATATAAAATGTGTGTAGGCAAAGACAAAAGAGAGAGGCAAGTGAAATAAAACGAGGCGGCACATGGGACACATGATGGATAGTGAGTACCGTGGCATGTGCATTTAGTCCACAAAACTGTATTGTTAATTGAGTTGTTAAACACAAATAAATCGTTAATATACATTGTACACCTTCTTCGCAAAACCAAGTTCCAAGGACAACAACGTAGTTATGGTCGGTTTTGAAATCATGTATATGTGTTTGTTGAGTTAATAATAATGGAGGTGGTGGAAGCAACAAGTAAACCGAGAAGCAAAGCTTAGCCGAAAAGCAAATTATGTCTCCTCCTTTCGTTACACATATTACTTTATTATTCATGTCTCCTCCTTCTAGCTTTCCTCTTCTTCTTTTTTGATGACTTGTAATTGACATTGTAAACCCTTTTTGTTGTTATTTTATTTTCGGCCACCCGACAAAGCTATAACCTCGACAATGACATCCTTATATGAGATCGTTCCCACTTCCAATTTCACAGATCAATTCGAGTTTAAGATGCACGATTCTTGTTTGATAAAATATATGAGTTGGTATAGCTCGTGAAGAGGTAAATCACGAATTTTAGATTTTCAATGTTTTGAAGTTTAAGGGCAATTTCAATTCACTCAATATTTGTTATCTTTGGATAATGATTTATATCCTAAGTCTTATTCCTTCACACTTCTTTCAACAAATCTTTTTTGTCATACAAGTTTATTGGTTTGTGTCCTATTTGAGGTTCAAGTTTATTACTAATGTAAATTTTGCAACTTAATTGTTATAATAATATTTGAGGATGAGATGTCCTTCAAATCAATTTGTAATTCTGAAGTCTTTATCATGGTATTTTTCGTTAATGTTATCTAGTAAACAAGCCAGCATAGCAATCACGTGAACACGGTGTTTATATTGCCAATTTCACGTTATACTTCTTTCGGATCAGTTATAACATATCAAACCCTAAAACTTGCGGTATGATTTACACGGATAACAAGTACAAACCCACACGATAAAAAGTTAATTATGAAGAAAAAAAGTCACAATCATCGCATTGCAGTTTCAATAGTTGAGATGTTTCCATACTTCAAATGGGAAGGTTGAAAAATTATGAAGTAAGGAACTTCTATTTAGAATTATATCAGTCGTTCAAAACATAGAATAAACTAATACGAACGGTTTTCGTTATTATATTGACACTTAATTTTATTAGAATATTATTTTGATTTATATGTTCCATATCGTGACTCAGATGTAATTGACCGTTGAGATTATATTTTTTTCATTAACGTTTTTCTTTTGGTGATGTGTGATGTGAAACGACGTTGGCTTAATTTCGTACTATATATCTTATTATGGAGGATCATTAACTTTTGGGAAATAGGATGCTTAGTTCTCAAGTCATCCAATGTAAATCAAGGGCATCACTTATAAGCAAGAGACCACTATTGCATTTATTCAGATCGGCCGCTAAGCATGCACATTTGTAGTTCTAGGTTTAGCACCAAAACGGAAACCATGTTTTCAATGTACTGTAGTGACAAAGTTAGGAACAAAACAAACCTTAATTAAATGTTAAAGCCCTATCCAACCCAAAAGCTCGAACCTTTGGGTATAGGCATCAAGATGTATATCAATGGATCAATTTATCCTCACACTTTCGATGTGGGACACACACTTCAACATTAAACAACGTGATTTTGCAAAATCGGTGTCCTTGTAAGAATGGCGATCAATGATCGAATGAAATTCAGTAAAATTATTGAAACGTGAACAAAGAACATATACCGTAAAAAATCACACAATCTTTCCGTTCAAGAACTGATAATCCAGATTTAAGAATGGGATGCTTCAAACTCATCAATGGTTTGCAGTTTAAGGTTTGAATTACACTGGATTATGACCCTGTATATATAATTAAAAAAAGTATACAAAATTAATAGGTGAAAAGCTGAAGAAAGTTAGTAGTTAAAAAAACAAAAGCTGTTGCCTTTACAGTTCCAAAGCTCTCTTGAAATCTTATGAGACGATGTTAAATAAACAAATCTTGAAAGTTTAACTCAAAATTACTCCAATGACTCATTCTTATTTTCAGGTTTATTCAATTTTTGTGAGCTGCAAATAATTAAGTAGTAGTATTTGTTATATTGAAGTCACGTGAACGTTTTGTTTTGTTGGCACAAAAATCCTTCAATACTTATGTGAAAGATATGTGTATGTGATATCTAATTAGTGTATTTGTTGTGGGTCGATTCTGACTCGTCGATTCAGTTTAGGAATGAGAAAAAACGACGAAATTTTCGCTCTTTTGTCGATTCTCTCTCGACTGCCGGTAAATCTTCGACGTACAGATTCGACGAAATTATTCCCACTTTCCTCCTTACGTTGAACCCATATGAAGTTTTATCATGATTCGATCTTTCTCTTCCGGACAGTTGAAGACTGGTCAGAATCGATCGATCGATGTTGATATCTCAATTTTTTGCCAAATAAACTTTTGAGGCATCGACCTCTCACAACAAACAAATGCTCTTCATATATGAATAAATGTTGTCGGTGTGTGGAAGATGTTTTGGAAAAATCTACCTATTAAAAAGACATACATATGTACACAAAGTTGTCATTTGTATGCACCATATTTACATGAGTATAGACTGTATAGTAAAGCCCAAAATAAAATCAGTCATCAACTTAACATAATGTCATCACACCAACGTAAATATTATCCATTTATAACACAATGTCAAAAGTTTCTTGTCAACCGATACATGCTTACTCATTAATGACCATGTACTAAACAACAATGGATCATTTATCACCATTTATACACCACATTAATTGCATCAAAAAAAATATAAAAATACATTCAATAGATTGTCATTTGTCCCTATCTCTTATTAATTATATTTTTAATGAACCAATATAATAAAAACTCGATAAATTAACACTCGATTATTTATTAATTTTTTAAAATAATATATTTATTTAATCCCTATTCGATGATACAGTCTTGAATTAATTAATAATTTTTTTAATTAACAAATTTTGATGGTAAAAACACTTGTACACAAGAAGAAGAAAATCAAGTTAAATCTAATTATGATTAGATTAAATTTATGTTTAAAAAAATACACAATCATGTTAAGCTAACACAAGTAAAGTATTGATGTGTTAATCAATAAATCAATAAACACATGATAATCACACAACCTGGCAACCTGCCATGATACTGACAGTTCGGTTTCAGCCTTCAACTGGAAAGTTATATGATTCTGAAAAAGCTTAATATCTTACTATATGTTACTATAATCTTTGTTTTGACAATTCAAAATCTATGCCAACTCCTCTTCACACAACCTATTTAGAACTATATTGAATATAATTATTAAACGTACACTTCTATGAATGTTTGGAACAAAATCATTTCATTTCATTTAATTACTTTACATATAGCATTATATCCTTATATCGTATATATATCATTTTCACTGATGGTTGGAGTATAATCCCAGACATGAGGATTTGATCAATAGAAAAGATAGTTTATTATTTCTGTTGGGAATTGCTATCGATTGGATTTGCCTGTTAATAAGAATTGAGTGCGTAAAGCTCCGATTGGTTAAGCGGATAACGAACAAAACCGTTCACTGATTTGTCAGGACAATATCTAATATCCCAACTCCACTTCGACTTATTTTCTGTTAAAATATAACTATAATTGGACCTTCAGCTATCAGCCCGAGAATTTAGTTGAGTTGGTCCTCTAATATGATATCAGAGCTTGATTCCTCACGGACCAGGATTCAAATCCCACTATTTACAAAAATTCTAATTTCTTTTTATATTTATCAAATTTGCCCAAAAATGGGTCAGCCTTTATCATTCTTCTCAACTGACTCATTTCATCTTCTAAATAATTCACCTCCAAACTCGTAAACAGGACGCATGTTAGAATATAATTGTAATTGGACCTTCAAAATTAACGACGATAAAATTAGTTAAGTTTGAAGTTCGAAAACAAAAAATATATATATCACTCTCACTCCAAAAAAACATCTAAAATCTTACTCTCAACATTATTGTTTCCTTAATCATTCACATCTAATTACGTACTTTAAAATAGATTGCGTAACAATCAAAGTAACCAAAAGTCTTTTTCTTTTCCATTTTTTTACTTTACATTTCCTCTTTTTATGTCTATAGGTAAAGTAACATCGCTGACGTAGACGTACCTCGCCGCCATTCTTAGCTTCAAGACACGGATCCGAAGACCCACGCGCTCTTCCCACTACGGAGACACACGCCCCAACGAGGAACGAAGAAGCTGATCTCGTGATCGGCGCGTGCATGCACCGGTTCCAGCTACAGAAGCTTGGAAATAGAGGAACGGAGGTTTTTTCTGTTTGGGGAGTGAAGTGAAGGATACACAACACGCCGCTAGTCTGTCTCATTGTCTGAACGACATAGCTAGTTCGTAGACTAGGGACCGTGTTTTTCCTATTAAAACGGGACAGTAAATGTTTTTTTCTTACAGTAATAATGGCGATAAATAGGAAACCTTGTAGAAAGGAAAAAACAATAAATGGTGAAAGGGAATAGTGTTCCGACCATAATCTGCAAGAGGCATTAGATTCTAAGAAATATGATAAAATGTTGTTTGAACCGGCTACTGAACCGTTTGTCAATTAATCCGGTTTATACGGATTTTTCAATACTAATTCTAGTATTGATTTGAATCTTAAAAAATCAGTGTTATCGAGTTGATAGTAAGAGATGATGTAATAATTGGTTAGTCATTTTATGCCCAGTCATACAGTAAATGTTTTTTTTTTCTTACAATAATAACGGCAATAAGTAGGAAACCTTGTAGAAAGAAAATAGTTTTCTGACCATAATCGGCAAGAGGAATTAAATTAATTGTAGGAATTTAGTAAAATGTTGTCTAAATCGGTGCAAATCAGTCAATCAACTAGTCGGATTCGTACGGATTTTTCGATATTGGTCCCAATATTAGTCTTGACTTTTTTAAGAACTTACCGGATGGGTGTTGTGAAGTAAGATAATGACGGGTTAATCGACTGATGCCCACCCCTACGTTAAATGTTTTGTTTCTTACATTAATAATGACGATAAATAGGAAACCTTGTAGAAAGGAAAAAACAATAAATTATGAAAAGAAATAATGTTCCGACCATAATCGGCAAGAGGCATTAAATTAATTCTAGGAATCTGGTAAAATGTTGTTTAAACCGGTTACAAATTGGCTAGTCAACTAATCAAATTTGTGCTGATTTTCGATACTAGTCCTAATATTAGTCTTAATTTCTTAAAACCAGTATCACCGGATAGTTGTTGAGAAGCAGGATAAAGATCGATTAGCCGACCGATGCCTACACTTACTATGAATGTTTATTTTTCTTACAATAATAATAATGATGATGATAAACAGGAAATCTTGTAGAAAGAAAGAAAAAAACAATAAGTGGTGAAGGAAATAGTATTCCGACCAGAGTCAGCAAGGAGCATTAGATTCTAGGAATCTGATAAAATGTTTTTGGTAGGGATGAGAAAGTAAAATGGGCATCTTTGAAGGTGCTGCTTGCTTCCATTCCATCAATTTGGTCGCTAATTTAATGAGAGGTTCTCATTCCTTCGATGATTAAGTTGGATTAGATTGCTAGAGTAAATCCACACGTGGTGATTAACACGTGTTTCACCACGGGTCAATTTAGCAGCAAGTGGGTAATTATTTCATTATTATAATTATCTGATTTTTTTTTATTTCATATACTTTTTTAAACAATTTGTAAGCACGATATATTTGTATCCCTTTTAACATGCTTTGGAAAAAAATATACTTGGGATTGAGGGTTATGGAGTCCTCTATTTCGTCGTGTCGCACAAATTCAAGCTGTTATTTAAGATTTTCGTGAGTTTTATGGTCTTGGTGCTATAAGCTTTCACGATTCTTCCTCTCGTGTCTCCAAGTCTTAGTGTCGTTGTGTCTAGGACGGTGCATCTCCAGAGGCGATCCGCGATTACTTGTTTACGATGGTTCTTCTTCTCCTCGTGCTGTCTTATCGCGTCGGTCGTGATCATGCACGAGTGTACGACGGACAAACATAATTGGACGATAGGTTCTCACCACCGAGAGCGTTCAAAATACGGTATCAGGTGATTTTGTATTGGCCAAAACAATCACACGAGGACTGCTACATAGCCTCGCCAAGTCCAATAAAGCACCTGCAAGGACGCGAGACGTTGTGGATGAAAGTCATCCCGTCCCCCATAGTTTGCACCATCTAACCAATCTCTTCCACCGATTACTGAGATCCCTAATATACTAACGCACACCTCACAAGTAACAGGTCTCCCTAATAAGATAAACAACAGTCAGACAAACTAGTATGTATCAAGTCGAGCTACAATAGATTATAATCATAGGGTATGAGAGTTGAAATCGTCTACCGTCCATGCACGTATCCTAATTCTTTCTTTTACGTTCTTTTATGTAATTTTCGTTATAAATAAATAAAATTTCAAATTCTTTCACTAAAAGATACATGTTTTTTTGCATCATCATACATTCATAATATGTTGACATAAATTTATACCATATTCACTCATAATACATTTAATTAACATGCAAATATGACACACTCATGTTACTTTTTAGCCTAATCAACCATTTATATTTGTTTTCTGCAGTTTCTTTGAATGGTAATGATGTGTTCATTGTGCAAATTATGTTAAGGTAACTCTACAAATGTTTGATAAAACAGCAGCCTTGGAGACTGTTGAGTAATTAATGACAAACAGCAGGGCATTCTGGGGAATACAACTCTGTCCTTTTTGGCTTTCTGCTTTTATTACAGCCCGCCGATCTCACAGTCTATGCAACGTGGATTTGTTTTTTTAATCAAACAATTCACTTGGACGCCACATCCACGTTCAAGGCCGAAATGTCCATCATAGTCCTAACTCCTAAGGGTTTGTCCGGACCGATCCTATTTTTCATAACCGAACCAGAAATATCGATTTTTTCCAATAAAACACCGACACCAAAACCATCTCCTACAAAAGATCGACTATTAAACATTCGTTATTGAACTTATTAGATTAAAAACTGAATCGGCTCAAAAACATTTGAATGGAAAATAAGGTTAAATTGACCCAAAACTAAGTGTACATATTTTACCCATGATTGGATCTTAACCTAAGGCGTATATGTGATATGAGAAACGAGTATGCAACCCTCACTCTTATTCCAGTGACTTAGTGCTACTGTAGAAACATCTAAAGGAACATGCATATCTTAGCTTTCGTTTTATCGACATATCAAATAGAAAACGATAAAGGGTAAAAATATGAACACTTAGTTATTGAATTGATCAAACACTTGAAAGAGTATCCATAAGACTAGACTTCAAAGTCCCAACAACGATACTTCTAGAGCATTTATGAGTTTCTTAGGTTTATGTTCTGTTTTTTGTTTATTTTATTTTATTGGGATCAAGTGTTAGAATCTAGCTTTTTATATCAATCACAAACAATAAGGAACTTTAATTTCAAAAAAATGTTAAAAGATGGATCTTACCTTATATATTAGTCGCATATCATTTACATACTTTTATGAATTGATCATATATATTTTACATGTCTTATGAATCGAAAATAAATCATTTATGTGTTTTCAATAGTAACCCGCTATCGCCAACCCCCAAGATGGTGCCTATACCTGACCGTCGCCGACCACAACCATTACCAGATGACCATGGGGGCTCGATGGG
>JAYMTN010001135.1:0-13624 GCA_036897425.1 Erodium trifolium | reverse complement strand
CCTCCGCCTCGCCCAAAGAGGACAAACAGGCCAATAAGGGGTATGCGGGTCCTACCACATCACTTGATGTTTGATTGCAGTTTTTCACAAGGTACCAGCACGGTATTCCTAAACTATAAACTATTTCGGGAGTCAGCACTCTCGTTTTCTTGGAGCCTGAGGACGACACACGTTGGATATTCGAAGGAGTACTTAATCCGTCTAGCCGCCTTTCTTTCGGAAAAGGGTCTGCTCTGTCATAGCTCACTGTGTGGAGTAGCTGTACCGGTTGCTTCGACCGTTATCGCAATATCATTCTCTCAACATACACCATAGAGCACTTTTTTATTTCTCTTTCTGTCCCACGACGTTCGATCATTTTTGTTAGTTATTTTCATGATATCTTTTTGAAACTTCGTGATTATTATGTTTTGGATCGAGGTATTATTTCGTTTAATATATTGGTCTCGTTCGTAATTAAAAAAGATAGCATAACGATGGACACTCAAATTTCCGAGTAACCTATTGATGTAAATTGATATAACAACTACCATTTCGTTTTTTAATTAATTAAGGATCATTGATGCCATCATCTTCATTGTACTTAACCATCATGATTTGAGGGTGGAAAATAAATTATTCGGTCTTCTAATTAAATTTGAGAGTCAAACTAGTTTTTACAGCCAACTGATTAACTACGGAAACTGTTTTTTTTTTTTCTATGAAACTTCAATTGAATATTATTGAATATATCAAATCAAAATATTTTAAATTTTTATTCACTAATGTTCGAATTGTCTATCGTTTTATTATTGAAATAGCCAAATTGTTGAGCAACAATTGCTCAGAAGTGTTAATGATAAATTGGATGAAACATTAATCAATAGATTTGGAAGTTAGTAAAATGTGTTAGAGAGATGAAGACATCACTAACAACTCCACTACACCAGAAAGCTAGTATAGTATAGAGTAGTAGTGCTTTTATTAGACCAAGTTGGAACAAAAATAGTAACCATAGAAACTGTTTGGCAGACTTGTTGGGGATCACAATTCACACTCCCCCAAACAAGCACTTCAGAGTTAAAAATACGAATCTATCTTGTTTTGGGGAAGAAGATATTAATTAGGTCAAATTTCAATTCACAATCCAGCCTCTCGAACCACCAAGCACACCTAACCTTCAATGGTCAACCAACAATGTCAACTATATGCTATATATCAATGTTTTCAAATCAAATCGGACTAACACATCATCCCAATATTTTTATCAGCTAAAAAGATACATTTACTTATATAAAAAAAACATGAGGGCTACGAGGAGAGAATTACAAGACCCCTAGACTAAAAAAAAATTGGAGTAAATAAGACTTGTAGTTAAAGAATCTGTAATTAAGAGACTAGACAACGAGAAACTTTCATGGGAACGTCACAACCATCATCGAGGTAGCCACCCTTGCCGAAGGAGGACAACGTAAAGAAGCCTAGGAAAGTCAACAAAGGGCAAATAATCGTCCAAAAAAAAGCGAAGGCCAAAGCCAAAGGTAAAGAGAAAGCGAAACAAGTTGAGGCGGATAAGGAAGATGGATCCGATGCAGTTAAGTTTCTTCAAGGTCACGTTGCGGAGCTGTGCATGACGGCTGAAACCAAAGACAAGTCCTTTCAAAGGTTGATTGATTCGTATGCAGTAATCAGTAGGCAAAACACCTCGAGGATGATCCAGGAGGAACGAGCTGCTCGTACCATGTTTTACAGAACCTCGTGAAACAAATGGGCCAATTATGATTTGGCATCGCATTAATAAAAATATATGTTGTTAATTTCTTGTTTCTCCTCCATATACGTATTTTTGACGCTACTTCATTAATAAACAAATGAATTTTCAGTTTTTCAATTTCCGTGCACACACTATTCGAGAAACAGTGGTTGTTGCATCGCCGCAGCCGAAGCCTCCCCTCCCTGTAAATACCACCTTCATTCCTTCATTTATCCTCAAATCCTCTCCTCCTCCAACTTCTGATTATCTTTGTTTTTCTCCAAAGCATGAGTTCTTCGACTGGTTCTTCAGCTGGTGGTCCCTTATGGTTGGCGGATGAAGAAATGCATTTGATGGTAGTGTGGCTTGAATATGCCAAGGTCGGAGGGAAGTATTGGGATAAGATCTACCTCAATTTTGTTGCTTATGGAGACCAAAAACTGGCCTAAACGGACGCGGAAAAAAATCAAGGATCATTGGGCAAGAATAAGAAAAAGTGCAGACACTTCGATAAGATCTATCGGGACCGTCTCAAAGACCCTAAAAAAAGAGCCACCGAGGAGGACAACTATGCTGCGACCGTGTTTGATTACGAGCTCCAACACGGGAAATGGACAAGAGGTTCTTGGTGGGAGTTCCTCAAAGATCAAACGAAGTGGGGTCTGTACATTGACGCGATTAAAAATTAGTCTAATCATCCTAAGGTTTGTTGTTATTTGTTTAATTATCCTATATAGTTTTTATTTGGTATGAATAAAATTAGTAGTTTATTTTGGGGTTGTTTTGAAAATATTAGTGGTAGCAGCTAGTGGTTTGGAAGAGAGACAAAGTGAAAATGTGCTCCTACCATCCTTCCCTACTACTAGCTAGTTGCTTACTATTAGAGATGCTCTAAAAATAAATATTTTTTATGCAAAAACATCTATAAAACTCACCTCATTCACTCTTTCACCTTGTACTATTCACAATTCAATATAAAAGATTTATTCTTTGTTTTTCGCTGCAAATGGCAGCCGACCCTAGGCCTTTCTTCTTCATTACTCTGCTCTGATCGCCTTTTTATCCTCCACATCTCCCCTTCCACTCTTTGATCTTGCTACCACCAAGCTCATCCTCACTGTCTTCACCGCCTTGTCCTTGGATCCTCCATCCCTATCCACATCATCCTCTAGTAAAGTGATGGGATGGAATGATAGGATTTGGAGAGAGAAGGAATTCTCTCGGGAACCTTTAGTCGTCCCTTATGCATCGGAGACGACGTGCCGCCTCTGTTGTCGTCTCTAATACCGCTGCCCCCAAAGTCGCCGCTACCTACGCCCCTAACGTCGCTGCCTCCAACACAATCACAACCTCCTCATCTGTCTCCATCTCCTCTCACGCCTCGTCTTCAGAGTCCCTCTCGGAACAACCGGGGGCAGAGATCACAAGCGATCTACTACCCCACCACCCCTCATGGTGGCCTCACCTTGGCCCCATGCTTCCTACCTCGCTCCACGGAAGGACGGGAATGGCTCCGGCAACGATATATGTCTGATTCCGCTCACTAGGGATCTCTGCGCGAGGCTCCCTCGGCCTCCCGACCTGAATCATGACAATTGGGAGCAATGGTTGGCTTTACAGGTGTTGTCGACGCTGGAAGATGATGGCGTCCCCCCCACCCCGGTGTGTCGGTAACAACAGGTGGAAAATCGACAGCGGTCCTGAGCTGTCGTGGACCAAAAACAAGAGCCCTTGTTGGCCCCAACAACCAAGCGAAGTCTGCTACGCTGCCTCGCCAATCCCAATGAGTCGAAGGACGAGCAACGGGGTGTGTGGGGGATGCATATGTCGCCCTGTCAAGGTCGGTGCAAACCCGATGACATGGTTCCCCCATTTCCTGATGTTTTTCCTGTATACTCATTATCCCCGCAAATGCCCCCGATCTCTTACCACATGCATTTTCAAGTCGAGATAGAAAACGGTCATCGTCCACCACTAATGCGCAACCACCAATCTGAATATCGCATCCCATTATTTGGGATTAACGTTTAATAACTACGAGATAGAACTAAATCTCACTCATTTCCTTTTCATTTTTTTCATATTATATAATGTTTGTTTTCTATAATTAATAAAGTTCAATATGCATATTTACTCTTTAATTTTATTTTACATAAATAGTTTCCAACTACAAAAAAAAAAAAAATTATGAAGGACAAGCAAATCTATATAGTAGACCGCAGGCCTAGGTCATTACTCTATTCACCCATATATATTTGTCACTTCCTATTTCTCCACTTTCTTTTCTCCAAAATCTTTTTTTTTTCTTCTATTCATCCACCCTAGGCTCTTACTATTGATCTTATCGAAGAAAACATATCTCTCTACGAGGATCTACAAGTATAACTTATGAACGATCCAAAAGACTTCTAGGAAGATATACAAGTAAAACTTGTGATCCAAAATACCATATTAGTAAGTTGCAGATGAAGGTAGAAATTAGACACTTAATCCTGATTCTAAAACACCAGTATGCGCACCAAACCATTCTTCTCTTAAAAGAGACAAACCAAACCCTAGAGGACTTTATAAAGTTTTACTAACTGGTTTGGTTTGTAGCTCAAAAAATAATGAGAGAGTGGTAAGAATGTGCTGAGAGATGCTCAGCTCTTTGCATATCTGATTGGAAGTATTAGATTATGGGCATATCTTATCTGGTAGATCACCCACAAATCCTACCTTTCCTTTCCTCCACATTTCTATACACACATTTTTCAAACACAAATCTCCAAAGTAGGCCCCAATTTATTTTATTCCCAGAAAGTTACAAACACAGGCCAAAAGGCACAATTATCACATACTTCCAACGGCCTCAGGTCATCAAGAGAAAGAATGCTTTCGTATTCATGGGCTGTCTAAGCACCTAACCCATGGCATACCTCTGCGTCCAGTTGCGAGCCGTTGACTCGTACTTGGTTTTGTCAGTCTTGTACATGTGAGCTATCTCTGGCACGAGCGGGTCGTCGGGGTTCGGGTCTGTCAGCAACGAGCAAACCGACAGCAAGACCTGGATGCACAACTTTAACTATCAGCTAACAAGAAACTTCCTAATACATTACACTTGACTCTACTCCTTCTGATCGTTTTCAGGAAACGTAAAGAGTGTCCTAGTACACAGGGTCTTGCCTCTACCAGGACAACTTGAACATGTGACCTCTGGGTCACAAGGCAACTACCTTTTTTTTGCACCTAGGCATACCCTCGTTTTTTTGTCGAGAAGTGTATCATGATGTTTGAAATGCAATAATTTTATTTCTTTGTTTAGCTCTTGAATTAATCAGTTCTAGTGGGAAAAAATTAGGAATAAACGAACTATACGTCTTTCGCACATAATTACCCTCAATTTTAAACTACTTAAACTTTCAAAATATTACACATAGCTCTTCTTTCACCAGAAACTGCCGTAGACCATAATCTAAAAAAAATACCATTTTTTCGTCTTTTAAACAGTTTTATCTTTTACGGAGTCTTTTTACATCTACTCAACCATTTTCTATATCTACTGAAAATGTTTTTGGTAGTTGTGAGTCTTTTTTTAGATTAGGGTCAATGGCATTCTCAGTAAAAAAATAAAGTGTTATGTATAAGTTTTTGCAAGTTTAGGTAGTTGGATGTATAAGTTTAAAGTTGGGGTAGTTATGTGCAAAAGACGTATAGTACGCAATAGCTGAAATTAATCCTTCATTTTTTTTGTAGAAACAAGAACGTGTGTGTGTTACCTTGGATATGGTAAGGGCAGGACTCCATTGCTCCTTGAGTATGTCCAAGCAGATACTGCCATTGCTGTTAATATTGGGGTGAAAAACTTTAGTCCTAAAAGCAACCTGAAACAAAAAAACAGTATTGTACCATATAAGAAAATCAGAAGCCCTTATACAGAGGTTCAGCAATGGAACAAGCAGTACAAGGTTTACACAAAAAATGTAACAAAAGGCGCAATCTTTGCTTTACCTTGGGAGGCTTGAAAGGGTAATCGGGTGGGAAATGGATAGTGAGAAGGAAGACGCCACCGGCATAAGGACTATCATTTGGGCCAATGATTGTCGCTTGCCAATGAAACATGTCTTCAGCCACAGGACCTGATCAAATCAACTACACATAAAGCTTCCACACAAATATCAAAGTTGCAGTTGATAATAGTTTCTGATAGTTCTTTTACCTGCACTGCATGATGTTGGTGGATCTCTCTGCAACTCCTTGAGCTCCTTCACAATCCTCTTTGATGCCATTCGTAAGAAACAAGGGACGGGAATCAGAGTAAGTAGTTTTACAATGGCGAGGGAACGGGGTATTTAAGAGCAAATTCAAGTGAGCACAGTATAAATTCCTGCAAAAGAAAACAAAAAGCAGCAAGCAAAGAATCTAACAGTTGTAAAACGTAAGGAAACATTCAGAGAATATTAGCAGTTCCACTTTCTTTTCGTCAATTCTTCAAAGTTCAAACAGCATACCAAATATAAAATCTATCAAGACCTTATCAACTTTTCCACTGATTGTGATCACCAGAAGACCTGTGTATTCAAATGTAAATGCGCAAAGATGCTTACCAATCATGCTTGGCCTAAACATGTACTGCGCTGAGAATATTGGACGGTTTCAATGCTGTCCATGGAAAAAAAAGTCACCAAATTTGATCCACAAAACCATTCAAAAAGAAAATGAACAAATACTATGCTCATCATAAAATTCTTTTCCTGCTGACTAATTTTAAACTCGGTACTGTTCCTTTCAAAAGTCATGAAAAGGAACATTGACCTAGTTACATTTTATAAAATGGAGAAACCAAGCACAAGCATCAAATACAACTTAACTAGTAACAGATTCAAAAATAATTACGATATAACAAGCATCGAAACAGCTTCTTGTCATACACTTAATTAGGTTACAAAGCATGAGCATACTTTGGTTTATATAGAACTAAAAACAGCCAAAACAGGTACGCATTTAGAGAGCTAGCATACAATGAGAACCATCGATATACAAATTAGAAAGAAAAAAAACACATAATACAACAAAGAACTTGATTCTTATACGGATCTTCCTAATTCAGTCAGCTAAGAATAAAACAAACAGATAAGTGACTGGTTAAATCATCCTTGTTGTCCTTGAACCGTTCTTGATACGATCACAATATAGAGCACGCCTTTTGTGACTTTCTCTTCTTTTTCTTTTTCTGTTTGGGCGGCTGGAGAACCACTTTAATGGCTGCATCAAACACAGCTTTCACATTCTGTATATAGAGATTCGCAACATGTTTAGTCAATAAAGCCGCCAAATAATAGAAACTTCCAACTAATTGAGGTTTGAAGTATCATTAATTATTACCTGCTGTGTTTTTGAACTACATTCTATGTAGGCAGGAGCACCAATCAGCTTTCTAAGTTCCTCCCCCTGACAAAATGTATTTATATCATTATCAGGACTTCCAAGCTGGTAAACAGAAAGGTTCTTATGAACAAACAAGATAAGAGCAAATACCTGAGCAGTGGAAATGGGCACTGCACCAGGGTGATCTACAAAGAACTGCTTATCATCACGAAGGTCTACAAGATTCAAAATTAGCTCTCATGAGATTCGGAATCCAACTAACAAGAATAAAGCCACAAACTAGACTTTTTATCGGCAATTCCTAGTCTAATTTCTAGCCTAATTTATATGTTCCAAGATTCAAACTCAAGATCTCACGTATGTAGAAATGAATACACAACTAGATTATTTTACCAAAGTTCAACAACTGTGTTTACTTCCAGTAGCAAACAAACAAGTAGGAGCGGGCCTTAAAATAGGATAGTTTCTCAATACTCGTATTTACTTCCAAGCTTTTAATACTTGTAGAAATTTCCATATTTTTTTTAACAGATAAATAAACATGGGGTAGTAGCAAAAAAGTATCCTGAGGTATTTACTTTTTGCCACTTGTAGCCAAGGTTGTAAAGAAGGCTAGGCGCTAGTTGGGCGACGAGGACCCCTAGACACTAGTCGAGGGATTAATTGGATTTATATTTTTCTATTTTTAATCATCAATAAATATATGATATATGATAAAATATATAATTAGTACTATATACAAAAAAAAATACTAATAACATCGTAATATAAATTGGCTATTTCAATTAAAGACTAGCAAATATAAAAATACATGTACCTAAATCTAATTATATAACCCATCACCCAGCTACCCTAGCCCAAACCCATCTAACCAAACCCGAACCCATCACCCCATTAAAACCCTAAGGGCATCTCTACGCTTCTTCCCCAATTCGTACGTAGTCACGCAAATACACTTCTTCCCCACACAGATACTCTTCTTCCCCCACACAGATACGTTTCTCCGTCCCACCACCTTGCGCCGCCAGACCAGACCATATCGGGACGGAAAAGTCCACTTCTCCGATTAACCGGCATATATGCAGCCCTAGGCGCCGACTTTTACAACCCTGCTTGTAGCCCTCTTCTTTGATAATTGCAAAAAAGTGCCCTGAAGTTGTCTTTTTGTTGCACTTTGTTTCAAAATGATGATTTTACCCTTGGAAATTCAAATTTAAAAAATAATATTTAAAGAACAAAAAATCCATATTTATATCCCTTGAATTTCTTACTCTTTGTGCAGAGAGGAAGAAAATTATGGGATATGAAAATTTGGATTTTTATTGTTTTTTAATTATTATTTTTTAAAATCTAACATTGTAAGGGTAAAATCGTCATTTGTATACAAATCAGAATAAAAGGACAAGTTCAAGGTCCTTTTTTGCAACTATCAAAGAAGAGGGATACAAGTTGCAAAAGCTGAATACCTAAGGGTATTTTTTGCAATTATCCCAATAAACATTGCAGTTTTATGATGAAACAAATGTGGAAAATCATCGAACAAGTCAGGACATGGGTACTTTAGGCAGATTTAGCAAGCATTTTATAACTGTGTCGGTTAACAAACAATTAATCATTCTGAAAACCAAAGCGGCTAATTCATATGCAATTCAGCATCTTTATGTTATAGCCCACCTTTTACGGACACAAGAAATCCCAAAAATGGAAAGGACAAACGAATAAAAAAAATAACTACCAACCTAACCATTTTAATACCAAAAAAAACTATCAAGGATCCTGAAATAACAACAATAGCAAAAACACACAATAATTACCTGTATATTGGCCACTAATTTACAAGCATTGAACATAAGACATAAAAACATGAAGATGATAGATTGGATTAGAGAATCTAACCAAGCTTCGTTCCAACGAGAATGATTGGAACTCCAGGTGCATAATGTCTCAATTCAGGAATCCACTGAACAAGAAACAAAAAAAAAAACATGGAAACTTGTATCAGCAAACTATGTCAAGAGAACCCAACAAAAAGTACGAGGAAATGAAGAAAAATTCCCAAAGATAATGCCATTATTACTTTTTTCGCAACATTTTCATAGCTAGCCTTGCTTATGAGAGAGAATGCAAGCAGGAATACATCTGCTCCTCGATAGCTCAAAGGCCTCAATCTATTGTAATCTTCCTGGCCTGTCACATAAATTTGAAGGGTTAAACCCATCACAAGATACCATCAAAACCATAAAGAAAAACATAAGGTTTCGAGCTTACCGGCAGTATCCCACAACCCTAGATTGACAGTGCTCCCATCCACAACCACATTTGCACTAAAATTATCAAAGACAGTTGGGACATAATCCTGTTCCAGATATATTGCAAATAAGCACAACAAGAAAATGCCTATGTGCCAATTAATTGCAGCATCAAATTAAAAAATAAAATAAAGTCCAATGCGAGTGCATTATTGAGCTACTACCACTACATGAATATTCTAATACTACAATCATGGCTTATCATAACCGTTGGAGGTTAAAGTCACTCCTATCTACAGATGGGGTAGTTGAAAAATAAAGGCTGCAGAGTGGATACTTCAACTAACACAATTCAAGCCCGATGATGAAAGATTAAAACTTCAACTCATTAACAATTCAACCGTTTTAAAAGAATGATAGCAACAGAGGTTATATATGTCCCACCCAAAACAAAAGCAACTAAGGATGTACGAACCTAATCTACTAATTCAAACAGAACTATAGCACTCAATTTCTCTTATGTTTAAGAACTCCCTTCTCTTCTCTCTTCCTTGAGACATTTGAAAACCCAGAATAGATGGTTATGAAGTAGACAGTGAACTCAAAACATTCTTTTATCTCAGTTATCCACTCAGATGTGGGGGGAAATACTGTTTCCAAACCTCATAAGAGTAAACTTTCTCCCAATAATAGCCTACCAACACAAACCCATTGACCATACAATGTAAGAACTATAATCAGCAAATTGGTTTGGAACCCAGACAATTAGCATCATGGACCCAAAGGCAATATAAGAACACCACTCCAGATTTAGCCAATTTAATAAACAGACCCAAAAAAGGGCAGCATTTTTGTAGTTCTCTTCAGCAATTTGAAATTTAGCATCTCAACCCCACAAGTTTGGCCGCCTAGAAAATGAGGGGAAATAGCAGATACCCCAAATTTAGGCGACAGGAATTTCTCCTCTATTGGTCCACTAAAAAATTACAAAACCCACTAAAAATATGTTGACTTTCATCTCATTTCCCCCAAATTTTCTCGGGAACCAAGCAATAGAGAGTAAGCAGGGTTGACTAACCGTAGGAAAAGTGTTGCTGGTGTAGGAGATGAGCATGCAGGTCTTGCCAACGGCCCCGTCGCCGACCGTGACGCACTTGATGAACCTTGAGGCACTCATTTGGGTGTAGTAGACTTCCTCTCAGCAGCAAACCCTAGAAACACTAAAAACGAAAGTGAGCAACAAGAGAGGCACGTTTGATTATGAAGCAGAGGGTCAAAAAGATTGGAACTTTGTTGGAGAGAGAGAGAGAGAGCTCTAAGTATAGGTGTTACCTGGATCCTTAGGTCCCAATTCCTTCATATACCCACCATCACCTACTGCTCCTCCTCTTTCTCCTCTTTTTAATCCTAAAATAATTCAAAAAATTAATTTTTTTTTCTAATTTTTAATGTTGTCTGAACATGAGAGCAGTACCTTTTTATTTTCTTATTAAATAAATGAAATATACTATGTTAATCTATTAATAAATCCATACAGCAATAAATAAATATCTCCACCTGTAACTGTCATAAACTTGTGAATTTCACAATTCACCTTTCTTTTCCAACAAAAGAAAAGGAAAGACATTGATGTACCAAACATGAGAAACAAAAAATTTAAGGAGCAAGATTGAAATGTTGCAACAACTTTGAAGGAACATGCACCAAAACACAAACAAGCTGACTATATGCACACACACACACACACTGTTGTTTTCACAAAGTCCTTACCTTCTTCCCAAAGCAATGAACAGAGTGTGGGATGCAGAGGTTGATGGAGATGGCTGATGGGTAGATGGAAATCTTAACTTTGAAGGGAGCCACCAGAGCAGTCTCACATTAGGTGTTGGATTAAATGCTCATCATGGACCCACCTCACTCAACCATCCTTCTTCCTCTTCAACCACCTTAAGGTTTCAAAATCATCATGCTTTTAGATTAAAGGGTTGTTAAGCAACAACCACTAAGGTTCCTAATCTTGATAACCGAAAGCTCCCGCGTTACCAATAATATGTTTGTCTGCGTCTTGATTTAGGTTTAGGACAACAGAAAACCGGGTTGTCGAAGAAGTCGACCTCTGATTCTTACAATACATAATTAGGACCTGTCAAAACCAACCATATATGCATCAGTTGATTCAATTTGAAGAATGTCCATAAAACAAGTATAAGCAAGCAATGACTATGCATGGCTATTGAAATGAAAAGAAAACCGGTGTAGCTTTCATGACAACTAACCATGACCTAACGAGTTTGTCCATATCCTGCACCGAATATATCTAAGAGACAGCTTAGGCTACCTGTTTAGGTTTTTGACCCCTAACTTAAGGGTAAGCCCTTTAGCTGAATAATCCAAAACTCTATTCGATACTCTATAGATGAAAATGGTAGAGGTGTTGGTGAAGAGCACAAAGACACATGGGGCAATTTCATTTCCATGTGCATAGAGGTTGCTTGTGCGTTCACAAATCAACATCCTTGTATATATGTGGCCATTCCTCGAGATAGCATGGTCCCGGATTTATCAACTCCCTCCAGAGTTTCAGCATATAATCTTGCCACCATGTTAGCAAACTTCAATTCCTCAGACAAATCCTCAAACTCCCACAAAATTCAATTTCAATGACTAGGCCTCATCTAACATCATTAAAAATTAACATCTCAGAACAAGATTTTTTTTTCTGATTACAAAACTCAATGGCTCAGTTCAGTACATCGAACAAATCTCACTGCTCACCCTGATTTCATATGCATATGTTATAAATGACTCGTCTGGAGGGTAGGGACTACCGAGTTAATGCCTCATAACTAGTAAAGTCAGAATGGTGACTGCATGTAATTCATAAATGCCTAAGTAGTCCATTAAATGCAAAAAAGCAATAAATTAATCTTACTAAAACTTGGTAAACCTATAAAAAAAAATTCCGAGCAAGACTCTAATTCAACCTGCTCTACTAATCATTTGTGGACATTAAGTATGAAATACAGTTGAAAGGATGGTCAGAGGATAGAGCAAGAATAGAGTGATGGTGAGAAATAAATGTGTAGCAAATTGCAACTTGTACAATTATCCTCACCACATCAATAAGAGTCCCATGTGTTTAGGGTGATAATCAAGGCCTCTTCCTTTTGTCATTCTGGTACCCTACAAAATCAATGCAAATCAAGACAGACCCATATAAGTTTCACATCGAAAGAAACCCACATATGAAATAAACTAAAAAAGAAGAAGCAAAAACGCAGGCTCACAATATTAGCAGCAATAAACAGAGTGAAGAGTCTAAAAATAAATGAAATTGAAAGGAAGCGTTGATGCTATTTAGTGAGCTGGGAATGGCGAGTTGAAGGAGGAGATCGAGGTCGTGTTCCAGCTGGTGGGTTTGGTCTCATTGTGACTGTTACTTTATGGGCTCTCATATGTGACTTGCAATTGCTATGCTAATAATGAGTACTGAGTCTGAGAGAAAGAACACAGGTTCTTCTATTCAAACTTGATTCAAAGTGCTGTGCCTGTGTTGTTGAAGGTGGAGGTGGAGGGAGACCTGAATCTTTAGGAGGGAAATGAAAAGGTTCTTCTTCAAACGGTCTGGTGGGTTGGATTTTGACGGGCTGGGCCCTGGTACTTATACCCATCAATGGCCCAAACATTTTTTTTTGAAAAGGAAGCACGTCTATTAAATATCCGTAGCCAAAATAAATTGTAATGCATCAGAGATGGGAACACCTAACCACTCATATCCGGACAAAGAACGGGCTTCTCTCATTAATCAATGAGCTACCCGATTCGTTGAACGATGAATAAACTTGAGGCGGACCTCTTCGAGGGTAGATAAAATCGAAACACAATCTAAAATGATCACCTTAAATGGAGACTGAAACGAATACCTTTTATTAATCAATTCCCCGTCATTTGGCAATCGCTTCTTACCAGGACATATTATTTATTTTAACCCAAGTTAGTGCTTCCAGTACACTCATTGCCTCCACCAGTATTGGGTTTAGAGCTCCCGAGACAAGCCTTGTGTGAATTCCCCGGATCCCGTCCTCTGATCCCATACATATCAACCATATTCAACTCTGCCTTATGTCAGTAAATATTGTCCCATCAACTCCACTGACATCCAATCCTCCGTCGGTTTCTTCTAAGTTCCTCCTTGTCCCTCGTCCCATTAACTCACCCCTCATAGTCTTCATTGTCACCCATGCATGATAGATTGTGTTCACGGTAGTAAAAGTCG
>JAYMTN010001134.1:0-13626 GCA_036897425.1 Erodium trifolium | reverse complement strand
GGGATGATGCATGGGATAACACCCTTGGAGGCGGAGAGTCATCGGGTGTAGTCAGCATGAAGGGATTAGACAACGATGGTGATTGATGAACCAGATTTGGCGATAGAGGGGAAGGAGATGAATCACCGATTACTACAGGAATAGTAATCGAGCCTGGGTGGATCGAGATCGGAAGAGGAACATGGAAGGGAGAGGAGGGTGAGGGTTGCGGAAGGGGCAACCACTCCCAACTATAAAGGAATTCCTCATCGGATGCGGTTTGCGAAGCGAACATGGCTGGACAAGAAAACACTGGGATGGCAAAGCCGACAACCCCAGGCGGTGCGATAGGGAAAGCAGACGGCGTGGCAGGGGCTACACCGGGAAGCTCCATAGCAGAAGAAAACTAGCGCTAGGGAGGTTCTCAATTGCGAGAGATAGAAAAAAAAATATTCAGTCCAAGTTAGCATTTTAATTTAATATATATTTAATTTAATCATTATTTTTTTTTTGCAATTTTCATATACAAAAATATTTTTTAATTATCCTTTACCCAAAACTGAAATACTCATAATTGAAAAAAAAACAAAATAATTTCCAGATCTCGGCGACATTTCCGTCTTCTCCGGTGAAGTGAACTTCATCTTTCCAACGAAAATTTCCAGATTTGAGCTAAAACTTGCTTTCTCCAGCGAAAATTTTCCCCTTCTATGCTTCAAATCAAATCGTCTTTTGATATCTGATAGCTTGCACGAGAATAGGGTTTCGGTAAACTCTACCCTTGGTCGCTGCAATCGATGGAAAAATCTTTGGTTAGCTTTCCGGCGAAGGGGTAGTAGTAAAGGGTTAGGACCCGAGCCAATAAATTTTCATAAAATTGATGTGAGGGTTGGTTTGGGCGTCGTCGATCCATTTGAAACCTTAACATTGATATTCCCTCAAAAAAAATCCCCAAGCCACATTTGCATCACGCATGCTGTTACGATGATGTTATATCTGAAGATCAATTTGTACTGAAATTGATAGAAGAAGGCTTCAACTGCTTACTTTTCAACCTTACAGACTAAGTTTTCCTTAATGGATCTTCTACACTATAAAATGGAAACAAAGGAATGAAAAGCTATGGAAAAGATAAAAACGTTAAGGCCAAAACTGTTCTTAGATGATCCTCTCTGTCGCAGCCAAAAACCCCTTTTGTATGTGATAAGCTCGCGACGAAGAAACGCAATACCTAACCCCAAACGGCACCGTTCCCTCCGAAGCCACTTAACCCAAACGATACCAGATTTACTCATGATGGGCTTTCTTGCCCAGGCCCATAAACCCAAACATGACAAATGCACTCTCCTTAAGACAAGCTTGTCCTCAAGCTTGGTTGTTGAAAAATAACCCCATAGTTTCTCCCAAATCACCTGCTTCACTGACACTTTGAAAAGCCAGTACATGTTCTTCCACCACAAAACTCTATCAGCCCAATCATGAAGTCTCAAAACCACAAGAACCCAATCCAATAAGGCTATTGTAGAGCAATTATTTTGAGCAAAAAATTCATCAAACAATTGTGTGGTTGTTGAAATTTTTGGTGACTTCATATCCAAATCATTCTTTCTCCCTACATCATCCTCAATTAACCTCATGGTACTCCATCCCCCATAAAAAAAAGCTTGTCCTCAAGCTTGTGTTTTGCAGTTGATTACCAAAAATAAAATCCCCAAGTTCTGAACCGTGTATAAAAAATGTACACACAATTATAATCATAACTGGTTCCCTCTTGGATAGATCCTCCCTATATAACCCACACATCCACTAGCAATAAAATAACTGAGCATAGCATGACTTGGAATTAAAATTGAGCATAGCATACATCATGCAGCCATCCGAAGCAATTTGTGGAAACTTCTAAATTGCCAAATACATGTTCTCCGTGGCTCCCATGTTCAGATCTAAAACAGATAGAATGGTGAAGAGATCCAGATTGTACCATGGAATGTTCAAACCCACCGTAGAAAGTTGTGCAGTTGCCAATTTCTAAAGATACGAGGAACCCCAATATACTTGAAAATGCAAGACGCCTGGATCCCATGTCTCTTGAAAAATTCCCACAATTTCTTGAGCTACAAAACACATCCCCACAACACTTTCGTGAAGATTTCTACTAGCAGTGTGGCTATTCATGCTCGCACAAATTCTAGTAAGCTCTTGAAATTTGTTCGTGGCAATCATTTTCAGGTCGCCGTCCACCAATTGTACCAACAAGTGAATTAATACCCCATCCAAGATTTGACTCTCCATGGCCACAGTTAACAAAAATTCCAGATCCAGCAGCAATATATATAAATAGGGTTGAATATGGAAGGCAACTGGTAGTTCATAGACACTTAAATCTACAATGACCCACATAGACCACTGATCACCCTTGCTTAGGAGCTGATCCAAAAATATTTGTTCTTCACATGGATGGCAACAAAGATTCTCAAGAACTTTAAGTGCCCATAAACAGCACAGAGACGAGGTTAGTTCAACAAATAGAATATCTCCCTTGAAGATTACGGATCTGATTGTCTGAATTAAAATAGCTCCCAATCTCTTTCGACAAAATATGTCCAAGCCTTCCCAAGAATGACTACTCATACTACCACGAAAAACATGTATAGCTAAACCAGCCCCAAATTCAATTGTTAATTCATTAGCACGTACATCATCCAATGGCATTGCTAATTCCCAATTAATAATAAATAATGCAGCAAAAATTGCTGAAGCTACCCCCAATTCCTCACCAAGTGCCTTCAAGCAAAATAAACCTCCATCCAGTACATCAACAACTGTCACAACATTCCCCTCAACTACCCTGTCATGCATGTTGCCCGTATTGGTTCGAAACACTAAAGAGTCAATAGTAAACTTCATCGATACTATGAGTACTACATTCACCCTTTATATATCAAAGTTCCCTTCCAAATTAACCCTTTTTACACTCCCATAATCACTCAACATCTTAACCTTTTCAGGGCTTCCAAAACTCTTATCTTCAACATATTGGTTAAACTCATTCTCATTATCCATAAAACAATTTCTAAAACGATTTTTACGCCTCCTCAATGGCCTCAACCCATCCATAAGAAATGCTTCCAAAAATTTCACCCCAACAACATAAATGTCCACAAAAATTTTCAAGATCCACATATTCTTCCTAAATCCCCCGGCTACCCAAACCTCATTGTAACACATTTTAGTAACCCATATCTCTTCCATTTCCATTCTCCTAATTTTTTTTATAATCTGAGAACAAGGAATTCCAACATATGACTCTCTTCTTGGTTATACTCAATTCCAATGGTTCCTTAAACTCATCCACCCCAAACAAATTGTGTAGTACATTAATCTCATCTTTTACTTCATATATATTTTCCAACAACCCTTCTACATGTGTAAATTTGAATAAACAATTTTTCAAAAATCACTACTTCATATAAAGTGCCCAGATCATTATCACTCAACATTCTATGCACCACCAGCTTTAAACCAACACCACAATACCCAATTTTCAGCAAACACTCCAATTTAATAGGGACACATTTTACGGCTTCACAATTACTCAGTAAAATACCAATCCCAATAGGCAAATCATCCAAGTCATTGTAGTGGATAGATAGGATAGGTGAACAAAATTCAGTCAAGGATGAATTTACCTGAATTTTGTCCCACAAATTTCTCTTAGGACTTTCATCGAACACCTTGCGTGCACTAAAACCCATGTCCACTTCCTCTTGATTCTCAACCTCAACTAGTTGCTCCTCAATACGAAAATCAACTGTAACTTTTTGGTGTTGCTCCTCATGCTTCTCAATTGCAGCCAATTGCTCCTGAATCAGTTTCTCAATACTTCGTTTTTGTGCCGCCCAAGCTTGATTTTCAATCAACATTCTCTTCTTAAGCCGTTCTGCAACTAGAAATTTTTCCAATGCTTCAAACCTCACCAATAGCTCTGATAACTTGGAATCCCAGGCTTGATCGTGTGGGTTTGGAGATAATATGTGTGTGGGTTCAATTGGTGCTGTCATAGGTGGAGGTGGATGAATGTTCATTTGTATATTATATAGTTGCTGTTGTAGGGATATAGTAGAATGTGAGTCAGGCTCCAGGAAGTAGTGGCTCTGTGTTGGGAAGAACGTTGTTCCATAACTCATTCCAAGCATATATGGAGACAAGGTTGGTGTTATGTGAGGAAAAATTTGGGGGAAAATTGTTTAAGACGCTGGTGCCGAAGAGGCAAGAAATTTACCTCAATCAAATGGGTCTCTAAGTTGATTTCCATAAAAATCGAAGCTCTGGGAGAAAGGGAAAAGCACCGGACTACCATAAGCTCCTCCCGCCACAGTCATGAACTCAGGTATGACATGCATGTAATCACAGACTCCCGTTTCCTTGAAGCTCCTCTCTCCACAAATTGCAGGGGCAAAAGCGTTGATAATCGGGTCAATGTCTCCACAAGTCGCAGAATCGAAGGCTCTTGATACCACTTGTTACGATGATGTTATATCTGAAGCTCAATTTGTACTGAAATTGATAGAAGAAGACTTCAACTGCTTACTTTTCAACCTTATATACTAAGTTTGCCTTAATGGCTCTTCTACACTATAAAATGGAAACAAAGGAATCAAAAGGTATGGAAAAGATAAAAACGTTAAGGCCAAAACTGTTCTTCAAAGATCCTCTCTGCCGCAACCAAAAACCCCTTTTGTATGTGATAAGCTCGCGACGAAGAAATGCAGTACCTAACCCCAAACGACAACGTTCCCTCTGAAGCCACTTATCCCAAACGATACCAGATTTGCTCATGTTAGCCTTTCTTGCCCAGGCCCATAAACCCAAACATGACACATGCTATTGCTCAGGTGGAAATGTGGGTTAACTAGTTGATGGATTGCTTGATTTTTGGCGGGAAAGAAAAAGTCTGGATCCTTGAAGCGAGCTCTAGGTGCAGATCTGGACGAAGCTTTTGCTCGCCTCCATTGTGGGTCCGTGCTCGTCGGCGCAAGCAAGATGAAGACATCTTCTCCGGCGTGGTCTGGCCGTGTTCTCCGAGGATCTGAAGCAGCGTCAAATCTCGCCGCAGATGGAGCTCGTTTCGCCGGTGAAGGTTGCCTCGCCGGAGAGCTCGTTGTGGCCTCACCACTTTTGACAACAAATTGAAAGTATTGATAGGCTTTGAGACTTGAGAAACAATCTAGAAATCTTGAGAAATCATCGAGAGGACTTTAGATTGGATATGAAGAAGCGTGAGATGTGTTAGAGTTGAGTTAGAAAGTTATAAATGTATATTAGGTTAGATAAGATTAGGTGGAGATGAGTATGATTAGGTTAGACCTTCTATAGTTGGATTAGACCGTATCGATCTAATTCCGGTCTAATTAGACTTTTTTTTTGGGTTAGACCATGAATAAACCCTAAACAGACCTTGAATAGACCCGATAGCATAGCCTAATCTTTTGTTGTTCATAGTGGTAATTATACCCTAATTCGCCCTTGAATAGATGACATATAGCGTTTTGCTTGTTGTTATTGAAATGTTGATGGGTTCAATGTTTAATATAGATGGCTGAATACAAATGTTCGACTTGAATGTAAATTACAAGTATGAAAAATTATTCGACTAAGAAAGCTTCGTTAATTCGTCTTCCGCTTTCCTAATTTAGTAGTTATTTAATGGTACAAATCTGGTGCAATGTTGAACGTGCTGGATAAGGCATCGGAGAAATTGTTGGGAGTAGAAAAGAGGGTGCCTGAATCGGTGGTTAGGGGAAGAAAAAGATCGGAGAAACGCCGACACTATGCTGAAGATGTAGAGGATTCGTGAAAAAGATGCTTCGGGCGTTGGATATTAAAGCCGAAATTTAATTTCAACTTCAAAATCCCTGCCACGCGTCGAAAGGAGATTCGTTGGGCCCGATTCTTTTTGGCTAGAATCCGTCGATTAGACCGGCTTCAGAGTCTACAGTTTCATCGACGTCGATTCGAGGGTTTCAAAGATTCGAGATAGACTATGCAACACAGATTGGACGCCAGGAATCTGCTCGTCGTACGATTCGATAGCGCGTTTACACGCCGTTTCAACACCACTGTGGATATCTTTAGATTAGACGAGAAGTTTTAAAAAAAATCATTATATTTTTTATTTCATTGTATAATTATTAATGGAGGACATAATGGTGTTTTCTCTTTTAAAATTCAAATCGATAAGGGTAGAATTGTCATTTCACTCTTTACTTAATTGTACATGGTGTCACATGAGTAACGGAATAAAATATTTTGTTAGTTTTTTAACCCAAAATCGAAAAAAGGTTCGTGGAACGAACAATAGGGTACCAAAATGGTCGTTCCCAAGCATGTGGGACTTTATTGTCCATGGACCGAACAAAAGGGCACCAAAAAATATTTATAGATAGAGAAATTTTGATTATTTTAGGTTAAAATCTGATTTTTTTGTATTTAAAAAAACATACCCATTTATGACTGTTGTGGCAAACGGTCATTTTTTTCCCAACAATGTGCCATGTGGCAACCAGCTATTAAATGGTGTCCGATTCATAGGTCGTGACCCACGAAAGTAAGTTGCGAGTCTGGACTCACGGTTCCGATCCACGATTAATTAGTGAGTCAGAACCGAAGTCGCACGCCACAACTTGCGACTCATGATTCCAACCCAGTAAAGCGTGGGTCGTTGGTTAGCTGTTGTACATGCTCTAAATCGTAGAGAACCCAAATGAGAGAGAAATAGAGAGCCATTTCTTTTTTATATTTTTATATGGGAAAACTACAAATACATATCATTAAGTTGACACGTTTAACTGATGTTTACCCTTAAATATTTTTTAACTCATACATACCCTGAACTTACAACTCGTAACCAGAAACCCCTTACATCCACTTTTCCATTCATATTCTGTTAATTTTTTAAATACCCAAGATGCCCTTAGATACCAAAATTACCATTTAACCCTTATTCAATAATAAGTAAAAATTACAATAAATTTAACATTTGTATAATAAAAATAATTAAAAGGTTAAATACTTTTAATTAATCTAATCTAAGCTAATCTATTTAACATTAATGTAAGGCTAATATCCTTTTAATTAATCGAATCAAAGCTAAGTTAATCTAATATAATACTTTCATTTCATCATTCAACGCTCCAAATACCCAAAGCCTTTCTCTTTTTTTCTCATTCTTCCCATTTCCCACCCTCTTCCATTGCACGATTCAAGCCTCTTCGCTCCGGGGTCTGTGGCCGGTACTTTGGGTCTAGCTATTCCTCCTCTGGCCACCGTGGAGAACTGGATCTGGATTTAGTTTCAGATCTATTTTTTTTTCCTGGGATTTGGGGGCTGGTCGGAGTTATTCGGATCTGGTGGGGTAGAGGGTTTTGAAGAAGTTTGCGTGTCGTTGCCATGGAGGAGTTCGTGGTCCTGCCCCTTCTCTCATTTTCTTCCAATTCTGTTCGAAAAGGGTCTAAATCCGGCAAGCACGAGCGTCTCTCTGCGACCAACAACTCTTTGGGTTCTTCTCGGACTCATATCGGAGTCCTGGAAGGAGATGGGACTTTTGATCCGTTGCTGGTGGCTCGAGTTGCAGATGCGTTCTCCTTACGCGTTGCTCCGTCTGGTGGTTCTTTCATGCTCGGCTCAGAACAGAGTCTGGGTAGGCCAGCCACTCGGACTTCTGCTCCGGCCATGGTCGTCTACTCCAGCCGTGTTCTGTGCTGGTGTGGGGTCAGATTGGGATTTTTTTTTTGTTTGGCAGGTGGGAAACGGTAGGAAACGGGTATGTGTGTGATTCTTTGATCCTGAAAAATAATTACTGAAATAAGAAAAAATGAATTAATTAAATAAATAAAAGTATAAAAAGGTAAAACAAAAAAAAATTAATTTAAAAATAAAAATTGATTTTTTAAAAATAATACTGATCTAAGAATAATAAAATTTTAATTTAAATAAAACATTATGGTAAATTAAATAAAACGAACTAAATTAGTAAAAGAAAAATATGATTTTTTAAAATAAAAATAATTTTTGAAATTAAAAAAAATATATAAATTAAGGAGAAAAAAAGAATGAAAAAACAATCAGAATAAAAATAAAGAATAAAGAAAAGAAATAAATAATTAAAGAAAATGAATGTTAGTGTTAAGGTAATATTAGTTGGTAGTTGAAGATATTTTCGTCATTTAACAAAAAAAATACTAACGTTCACTGATGAAAGAGGTTTTTGGTTACGAATTGTAACTTTAGAGTATATATCAGATATAAAAATATAAAAATAAATATCAATTAAACGTGCCAATCTAAGAATATGTATATGTAGAACGTGCCGCACGCGCCCCCTTTTGACGAAAATCTCATCCTTTCGGCGACGTCGCGCATCCTTCTCCCTCACCGCGATGCTCGACTATTGTGGATCCGTCTGAACCCCAGCGAGGCTGTGGGCTACTTCCCTCACTCATCTAAAGTTCTTCTCGCAGATCCTCCTCTTCAATCCGGCATAAGGATTCGCCTCCAAACCCAGATTTTCCCCTCTATCTTACCGCTTTTCTCCGACTTTTTCTAAAGATATTTAGGTACCTTCACCGGTAGTGGCTTGTGAGTTATCGTATCTCTTTTCTTTTGATCGGTTTTCTGTTCTTCGGGCTACGGTTTGGCTGGGATTGAATCCTAAATTTCTAGACTCAGCCCGGGGTTTTGTGTGTTCCTTTGTCCGAAAGGAGGGCTTTTGCAGTGTCTTGGGATGGAGTTAGACTTCAGGGTTTGGGCATGGAATGCTTAGGGTTTGGGCAATGATACCCACAAGCATGAGTTGAAGGGCTACATCAAACAATTCCGTCTAGCTGTGGTGTTTATTTCGAAAACGTTCCTAGTTGTGGAGCCCTCAAATTTCTTCTTCGAAATTTGGGTTTTCGTGGGGGAACCTGGAAGGAAGCTATTGGCCACCAGGGAGTGATGTCGATGTTTTGGAATGAGGGTTTGAATGTTAAAAAAGGCCGGTGCACCGAACACTGCATTGGCATTTGTGTGACCTCGCCGGGGGGGGGGGGGAATTCCGACTCACAAGGTTATACGGGGAAGCAAATCAGGCTAACCGGCATAGAAGATGGAGGATGCTACGCGAACTGGCAGAGGAGGACAAGAGTGACAAATGGGTGGTGCTAATCTTACACCCATCGGAAACCAAATGGGGAAGACCGTATCCGAATCAGCTCATACATAGTTTTAGGGACGTAATAGAGGATATCGGACTCGAAGACATGCCAATGCAGGGTTATCAGTTTACCCGGTATAGAAGGAAAGATTCTCTGAATAGAATTGAAACGAAGTTAGACAGAGGCCTAGTGTCGGCGGCCTTCCTACAGAGCTACTCTCAAGCATCTCTTAACAATTTGGGGTATTCGACGTCGGACCATAAGCCACTCCTTCTAAGCTTAGCCAGGGAAGAGATTGGACGAAGACCTACATGGTTACGCTTTGAGAATATATGGATGGAAGAGGTCAACGAATGATTCTTCAAGATTGCCAACAAATGCTACACTATATCGAGAATGCTCAACTCGTTTATGTAAAGAGGTCAACGAATGATGCAGCTCACTGGCTTGCCAAAGCTGCTAATTCTATGTTTGTCCCTACGTGGTTAGGGTTTTCTCCCCCCGAAGCACTTATTTGTATCCTATCAAATGATATTTCTCGAGTAATGATAGAAGGTCTATTGTAAAAAAAAATGTATATGTAGTTTTCCCTTTTCATATTATTTTAAAAATGATTATTTGGTCATGGGTTTGATACCTTCCTTTTCCAAGACCCGTGGATTCCTTCTAACCCAAGGTTTCGCCCGATTACTTCTCCAACATGGGTCTTACAAATGCTAGGGTTTCTGATCTTTTGGGGACCGATGGTTGTTAGGACAAGGCCAAAACTGATGATTTCCTTTGGCCTGTAGACCGCGAGGCTATTATCCAAATCCTGAGGGGTGGGGTGGGGATGGGGGGTCTCAAGCAGGTGCTTCTTGGGCTTGGGGATTGGAGTGGAAGGGGGTATATTCGATAGAGTCGGGGTACTGGGATGAGGTTAGTGATCGAGTTGGCCCTATGGAGGGAGCCCTTGATGGGTTTATGGTTCGTTGGTGGAACAGGCTCTGGGCCTTCATGTCCCCCCTAAGGTTCGTGTGTTCCTATGGCGATTTTTCCATGATATCTTGCTAGTGGTGGCGTGATTAGCAAAAAGGGTTATTCCGGGAGCCTAGGGGTGTGGGAGGTGTGCTTGGGGAGATGAGACCATCCCCCACGCTTTTTTTGGTTGTCGTGCAACTGCATTAGCTTGGAAGGCTTCGCGTTTTGGTTGTTGGGTTGATCATGTCAGATCTTTATATAACCCAGATATCTTATTGTTCATGGCAGACATGCTCTCAGATGAAGATTGGGCGGCCTGGGCAATGACCGCTTATATGATTTTGAGCGAGAGGAATAAGGTTCTTCATGGAGATCAAGAGAGGGACCCTGATCAGTTTGTGGTGGCTTGTAAGGGTTGGATTCGTGACTTCTACTCCTTTTTGGATAGGGATAATCGTTGCCAACTTACTAGTCATCCCCGAGACCTGGCTTTGAGATGGCTTGCTCTCTCAGGCGGTAGTTTTAAGCTAAATGTGGATGATGGTGTTCAGCCGAATGGGATTGGTTTGGGCATGGTGGTTATGAACCATTTAGGGGAAGTCCTCGGAGCGAATGCCTATTTCCAAGAAGGAGTTATCTCCCCTCATATGGCTGAATGTTTGGCGTTGAGAAAGGGCCTCGAGTGCTGTGTGGCGAAGGATTGGCAAGTCTTGGAGGCGGAATCGGATGTCTCGAATGTGGTTTCGACGGTCCTCGAGAGGTGTTTCGATGCTTTAGAAGGACCTATTCTAGAGAATATTTGGTCCTCTTTGGATGTTTTAAGGAATATTGTGGTTCGTTACGTGCTCCGGCACTATAATGAAATTACGCATAGCCTAGCTGAATTAGCTGCTTATAATTCGATAGTTTAAGAGCGGAGGTCAAATATCCCTTGCTCTATTGTTTTTGTTGTAAAAAAGAATCTTTCTTTTTAATTGAAGTTCGCTTCTCTTTTAAGAAAAAAAAATGATTATCCTCTCAATGTAATAGACAGAGAAAACGCTGGTTGTAGAGTGAGTGGACCACATACACATTGACCTTTCTGATCTAGTTTTGACTTGGGGTTTATGACCTGCACGTATGGTTGTCGTTTAATCGTGTTCAACGGCGCAGATCAAATCAGTTCGAAATTAGGTTGAATCTAACAAAAAAAAGTAGTAGGATGAGTGGGCACGCGGAAGGATGCAAACGCGAGTTGAGAGAGTTGTACAGTCGAGAGCGTGGTTTAACGTTATACTAGTGCGGTCTGACTTGTGAGGTGGCCAATTGCAGAATGACTTGGTTCCGGTGGAGACTTTTGTTTTTCTTTCTCCTAAAATAAACATCTCCAATTCCACACACCGAGTAGCTGAACTGCGTTGACTGAAACCCCACACTTCCATTTCCATCTATTTTCTTCTCCTTCTGTCCTCGCCGGAGATTTCACTTTGCCGTCACCGGCCCCTCGTCTGACTTCTCTGCACTTTCTTCCAGGTTCTATTCTATGGTTCTCTTCTCCCATTTCTCGGTGAACTTTATGTCCTGAATTTACTCTGGGATTTAGGTCGATTGGTTGATTTTGCTGGGGTTTGGATATGAAGCGATTCAGATCGAGTGAAGATCTCGATTCCTACGGTGACAAGAGTGCTTCTAAGGATTCGTATTCGAATCCTAATCGGCCCATCCGGAGCTTCTATTACCAACAAGATAATGCGCGGAAGGGGTTGCTGTCTTCTCCGTCTTCGTCGACCAGGTACGATCGCGATCGATCCGTGGAGGATGACAGGGAAGGGTCGAGGCTAACGCGGAAGAGGCCGGATCATGACTTGGAGGGTTTTGATCGGAGAAAAGGATTCGATAAGCTCAGAGATGGAAGTAGCGGGAGAGGAGGAGGGTATGGCAGTGCGGACCACCGGATGATGCACCGGTCGGAGAGCTTCTCTGGGCCCCGGAGGCATTTTCCCAAGGGGTTTAGGTCGGAGAGGGACAGATCCCGGCGGGAGGGCAGCGTCTCGTCTTGGCGGAGATTTGGGACTAAGGAGTTGGATGATGCTAGTAGAGGGAGTGGCAGAGGTGGGCCGGAGGAGAGAGGGACTGTGAGGTCTCCCAAGGGGTTGAGAGATGTCAACTCCCCGACTTGCTCAGGGACTGACCACTCCAGGATCAGGTCCCCAAATGGGATCCAGAATATCAAGTCCAAGTCAAGATCACCCGCTTGGTCCAAGGATTCCGGAAGTGAGCGATCAAAGAGTGTTGAGGTTTCAAAGTGTGTTGAGGTATCCAAGAGTGTTGAGGTATCTAAGAATGCCGAGATATCTAAGAGTGTTGAGGTATCCAAAAGTGTTGAGGTACATGAGAATGCTGATGTATCTAAAAGTGTTGAGGTATCAAAGAGTGTACAAGTAAAGAAGAACGAGGAGGTGCAGGTTGAGAGTAGAGGCAGTAGTGAAATGGAAGAAGGGGAATTTGAACCAGAACCTGAATCAGCTCCTGAAGTTGGAATTAGAAATGAGGCTCAGGATCGAAATGGGATGAGTAGTGATCTGAAGGAGGTTGAGAGTGAGCGTTGTGACCAAGATGCAGGTACGGAAGATGATGGAAAACCATTGGCTGAAGATGAGAGAGAGCTAAATGGTGAAAAAGTTTTGGAGAAAGAAAATGTAGTGATTGAAGTTGATGAGTTACCTAATTGTCTGAATGATAGAATGAGTGGTGGTGGTGATGATGCAACTGATATTGTCGGAGGTGATGAGGGTAGCAAGAAGGGCGAATGTTCCAGGGAAAGTGGGGATTCCGGGGAGGGAGTAAGTAGGGCTCCAGTTGTTGAGGAGTCGAAGCATCTTGAGAAGGAAAGTAAAGAAGACGAGGGTGTAGATCTAGAAGTCAAAACAGAGGAAATGGAGTCACGTATGGACGTTGATGGGAATAGAATGTCTTTGGCTACTGCAACAGCAACGTTAAGCCATGATTTTCAGGACAAGGGCAAGAATGTGGCTGCCAACCTTTCTGATGCTGGTGATTCAGCAGCGGATGGTGTATGGGTCCCAAGAGAATCAGGAGATGCACTGACTACCAGAGACAATGATATGGAAGGGCCAAGTTCTAGGGGCTTTGAGTTGTTCTCCACCTCCCCTGTAAGAAAACAGGAGAAGCCAGATTCAAGGAGGAACAAGCAGAAGGATGGGAAGCTGCCATTGGAGTCACTTGACCTATCTCTTAGCTTGCCAAATGTTCTATTACCCATTGGTGCCCAAGATAGAAACCCTGCTCCTGGTTCCCCTACTCAGGCAAGGAGTGTACAATCATTAACAAACACATTCTGTACTAACTCTGATGGATTTACAGCATCAATGTCCTTTTCCGGTTCTCAGTCATTTTTTCACAATCCTAGCTGTTCACTTACCCAGAATTCAGTGGACAATAATGAGCAATCAGTTCATAGTCGACCCCTATTTCAGGGAGTTGAGTGGCAGGT
>JAYMTN010001133.1:0-13630 GCA_036897425.1 Erodium trifolium | reverse complement strand
TGAAGGAAGCGCCAATCGCCATCGTTGATGACTCTTCTCATCACGACCTCCTTCGGCACAAGCTCCTCCGAGTCGGAGTCCTCAAACGAAACCAGCCCACAAGACAATTTCATCTCCGACGCGTAAATCTTGCCTCGGTAGAAAATCACATCAGAGAACAGAAATGGGCGTTTTTCGCCGTACTCGTTGGTGCAGTAGGTCCAGGCCTTTTCGCCGGACTTGATCCTTGCCAGCGACCTGTACAGACCAAAGATGACCACGACCTGGTACCGATCCGGGAACAGATCTGGATCGTCCGACAAGACCACCTTTTTGATCATGTAGTCATACCAAATTGGGTTCCCGAAAATTTCTCGCTCCCCTACCGGAGGCAAAGTGATGGGCTGAGTGGTGGGAGAAAATGGTTTCCGGAGCGTTATTGCCAGGTTTCCGTCGACGGTGGCGACCCAACCGTGGGAAGAGCCGCAATAGGTCCTCCGGTAGGGCATGAGCCTTCCGAGGGCTGGGGTGAAGGTCGGCTCGGATACGAGCAGGTGGGGGAGCCCTTTCTTCGATGCGGCAACGATCCTCTTCTCCTTGTGGTGCATCGCCACCGAGAGCCATGGCTTGCAGGTCTCGCTGAAGTGGATGTAGTCCGAGAGATTCGCCAGTTTGTTGAGCACTGTGTCCAGAACGTTGCTCGGAAGCGATGCCCAATCTACTGATTTTGAATCGGACGGTGTTGATGATTTTTCCGCCATGGCCGCCGAATTGGGGATCTTGAACAATCAAATATCAGGAGTTTTTTTTTTTGTCTTTTGGGTCGATGGGGACTCTGCTTCATTTTCAGTAGCTTTATACTGTTTAATTAATGCTGGTTGGACTTGGAGACCAAGGTCCTTTGCTTGGGGACCAAGGCCATAGCTTGGAGACCAAGGACTTGTCAGAAGTCACACGTGTTGTTCTTTTATTGGTTGTTCAAGATAATGAGATAAGTCACATATTTCAAGCATGTAATAGTTGGTATTATTCTCTTTATTTTTTTAAATCACATTTTCTATCTTATTAAATAGTATGGAGTGTTAATACTCCACAAGGCTACTAAGGCCTCTGCAATGCCCTCCGTTGCGATTTTATCACGGGCTCATTCTAATAGGGTTGGTCATAGTTCATGCCCGATTTAATGTGAAAGAAACACTGTGCACAAAAACTATGAGCACATGTGTGTGCTATTATTTATGTCATCATGACTTGAATTTGATTAATGAACAAATAACTTGAAATGATTATATGTTTTTGGATAACAAAGAAAGAAAAATTAAATTGTACGGTTCAATCACCTAACCGAACTCGTAAATACCGGTGGGAAAAAGAACATACAACTCTCTAATTACATTCAAAGGAAACAATCTAGCTCAGAAGAAAATGTATTGTGGAAGGGCAAAAACATTTGTTACAGAACATTGTGCTGCATCACGGGACGGGGTAAGACTTGTTGTTACACATGCACTTGTAAGCCATGGGACATGTCTCCGCCTCTTCAAGTGACGCACAAACAAAGCTCACCATCACCAACCGGCACGGCCTGCACGACCCGCAAGCGTGCGTGCAGTCCGGCAACCTCGACCCCGCCACTTGCACCGTCTCCGCCCCCCTTCTCATCCCCGCCACCCCTCCCTCCGCCCCCGACTTCGTCACATCATGACCATGCTCTGTTAACAAATAAAATAGTAAGTACTCTACTTTTCAATGGATACTAGAGAATTAACATATAGATAAAGGGTCTTACGTGGATGTGGTCGGCTCATGTGCCTCGACGATACTAGGGAAGGGACAAGAATGAAGATCACGATCACCATGGAAATAGAGCTCTTCATCATGGCAAGCTTATAGCTAGTTCTCCTTTTTGCTCTTGTGTTTGGATGACGAGAAATTTGTTGGGGGAAAAGGAGAGACGGGCGAGAATATATAGAGGAGCTGAGAAAAGACGAGTGTATTGAAGCAAATCACAGGCATTGAGAAGGTCACATGAAAAGGGGTCACAAAAGAGTCACAGGACTCAAGCCTTTCCGGCTCTGCGGTTCCATGGAAGAAGGTGTGATGGTGGCGCAAGAATTTACTGAGCTCGGAGCTAGCTTCGATCTTTTACGTGAACTCACAATGAAATGGTCATAAATGCAGCGACAAAAGAAAGGTACTTCGTGCAAGAGATTTTTAAGAGCAACATAAAGGGTTTGAAGGATGTAAATGTGACTGCCATTAATGACATTTTCTTGAGGCCTTTCACTTGATGAACTTGAGCTAGCCCATGGACCACTTTCAAATTTACAAGACAAAGTACCACGGAATAAGATGGGAGAGTACATTTTTTCCCAATATATGTAGAAACCACCATGACTCCTCTAAATTATTGGAAATTTTTCCGAAAATATAGATGAACTAATATTTAATTTCGATAGGTTATGAAGCGTACGTAATTTAGTCTATCGATATATTTTTTTTCAAATGAACAATTGATAACAAGTACATATAACAGTAAATGCATTATCATATTTCAAAAGATTATAAGCCAAAATATTGTGTTACTCTCTGTGCATACTACTATTGTCAGCCAAGTTTTGGATCCTTATGTTACTTGATTTATCACTCACACTTGAGTTTTGTTCTTCTTTTATTTGGATCTAGTCATTAAATTTTCAAGGAAAGCCTTGGGCCTGTGTCAACTCGGGCCGAAAGCCCAGGTCTGGTAGGGAGTCCAAATATTGTGGGTCTTGATGTGGATGGGTCTGGTTTTGGGCTTTCCCAACTACAAGTTGGGCCTGCGTCTGGGTTTGTGGCAAGTCCACAAGTCCCTACTAAAGACCAAGCTGATTGCGTCTCCGTCTGAGCCAGTATCCAAACCCCAATTAATTTCGATCCAACTTATTTTAGTGGTTCAGTCGTCACAGCAAGTGACAACTTTGGGAGAGCCTGTCGGAAATCCTATCGGGGAGAGTAGTCTGTAGAAGGAGATCCTGCTTAAGCCTTGGAGATTTAAGGGTCGACAAACGAAGCAGGCTTCGTCTCGAGCATCAAATCGTCAGACTCGGCCTCCCAAGCACTTCGGGGATTATTACACTGTTGAAATTAAGCCAGTTCGTTCCTTGAGTCGCGAGAAAATTGTGCAACCTATGGACACTGGGAAGCATATTTTACGCACTCAAGCCACTCAACTAGCTCATCAAGATAAGGCGTTTGATGATCTGAACTTGACTTCGGAAGGCGAAGAGTGGGTTACTGATGGTTGACTTTGTATTTCCCTTTAGGATTTTTTTGTTTCGGGTTTTGTTCCCGCAGCTCCTTTTGAGAGCTCCATTGTAATGACTGCCTTTTGGTTCGATTCTACCTGGATCTTACCTTTTTTCTAATAAAATTTTCCGAGCTTATAAAAAAAATCATTAAATTCTATATTGCTAGAAATTAGATTTTCAATCATCCAAATTGTTTCGATGTGACTGGTGACGATCACAAAAATTAGTACAATAACTAAATCGATTATTCTCAAAATAATTAGGAGACTAAAGTACAATGAGTAAATAATTCTGAAGAATTACAATTCTCATACTTGTTTGAGCATGATACAGCCTACAGGTAGAGGATGCATTAGAACTAAAACTAAAGACCGACCATGATAAGGATGGGTGAACATTGTTAATCAAACACAAGACCATTTGTGGCAAAGTAGAGAAGCATTAAAAACCACAAACAGGACAAAAACTATAGTATTGGTACTAATTATACAAGTAGCTGAATAGAGAGACAAGTGGCAACCTCGTAACCCATGAATGAGCTCCTACATTGTTGGAAACAAAGCCCTTATTGACGCAAACGAACCTCTCCAAGCGGCCAAGGAGGAGAGGAGCAAGAGGAAGAGGAGAAAGCTCTCTTCTTTTTGCAACTTTTCCTCTTCAATTCTTCCCAATCAATACTCATATTGATGATTTTTAGCAGACCTTCTAATTAGCCCGGTGATTAAGATTTGTCATCATGTGTTGTGGATTAGCAACAGACACTGCTCTGCAGTTGCCTCATGGCATTTCAAAGGGAATGCTGGTAAAAACAGAATCTGCGTAACGGGCCTAATTATATGTTTTTCACCGTTCTTCTTTTTATTTGTTGATTTGGCATATGATACCAAATAATTAGTAACGGCGTTGGCATTTCAAAGTTATGATTACAAGCAGAGGTTTATGCATGCAGGTATGCAAGACTTCAAAGCCACGGAAAGGCATAAAGAGAAGAAGTGCGCGGCAATGGGAACTAAGTTTCATAGCAATGGAAACACTAAATAAGATCCTCGTCTTTCGAGACGTTTTAGGCCTTTCTCCCAACACTGCTTCTCGTCCCCTCCACCAGGTAACGATAATCTTCTATTTACTATTACTTGTAGTGCAAGCGAAGCTCTTCAACTTTCTCAATCTCCGTTTCTGGCAGTTGGTGGTGGATACCACATCGGATCTTCACACCTTATACCTCAAGATTGCACCCTACAGCATGACTTCACAAATGTCGATAAATCAGGTTCATCAATTCATGATTCTTGGAAAGCAATGATTTGATACATTAATACACATTATGTTTAATCTCATGCATCTATGTTCTAATCAAAAGAAACAATGTTGTAGGGAATGATCCAACTTTATTATACTTTGAAATTAGTAGGGGATTCGTGGGCCAAGAACCGTAATTGGATAGTCACTTCAGGGGAAAATGCAGAACACTGCCTTGAGAGTCTTGGAGCACAGCAACTTGGTGAGCTACTTTCTTTTATTTATGCAAATGTACTAAAAATGTTTTTAAGACTAGAATGAAAATATTTATGTATTGAAGGTCTAAAATTGCTGGCCAAGCTTAACTACATGATCAACATAGCAAAAAAAATGCATGATGAGAAGCCAAATAATAAGGTCATGAAACGAAGAGCCATGGAAGAGAAAAATGCAGAGCAAGTGCCCGCTAAAAGGCGTAAAATAAGTTGTGAGGTGGAAAAAGATATCATAGAGTCAAGAGTAGCAGTCCTCCTGCAATCACAACCCAATTCAGCTTCAAATGGAAGTCCATACCAACCCATGAAGCTAAATCAACCTTCAAGTGGAACAGAACCGCCGCTAAAGATCCAGACAAAGGGAGCTGCACCTCCTCCTCCTCCGCCTCCAATCGGTGTGGTCAAGGGCTTGTCCCCAAAGAAAGATAATTCAAAGCTAAAGAGATCAACTCATATGGGAAACTTGTATCGGATTCTCAAAGGAAAAGTGGAAGGGTATAGTCTCAGTGGCAAATCGTCTCCTCGGAAAAATGCTGAGGTTGGAAGTCCCCGGCTAGGGAAAGAGGGAATGGCTGATGCACTAGCAGAAATAGCCAAAAGGTCCAATTCCTATAGCCTTAGCTATAACATAACATGAAAATTACATGAACTACTCACTATGTTTCAATTTTTTGAGTGTTGCAGATCACCTTATTTCCAGCAGATAGAAGAAGATGTTCACAAACATGAAAAATCAATCAATGAGATCAAAGATGGGATTAACTCCTTCCAGACCAAGGACATGGCCGAGCTCATGAAATTCCACAAACATGTAGAACAACATTTGGAAGAGTTGACTGATGAGAACCAAGTGAGTTTCTATTCATGTGTTGCATAGTGCAATAGTACAATCTTACAATGTTGTATGTGTTCAACATTGGATTCAGGTGTTGGCAAAATTTGAAGGCTTTCCCACAACAAAGCTAGAATCTATAAGAACAGCAGCAGCACTGTATATAAAACTGCAAGGAATGGTTACTAACCTTGAAAACTGGAAAGTGGCGTCGCCATTGGGCCAACAACTTGGCAAGGTGGAGTCCTATTTCGACAAGGTAATAACTAGTTTTTCTTCTTCTTCTTCTTCTTCTTCCTTTTTACTTTCTTCTGAATGAGTTTCATATTCATACAAACAGATGAAGGTGGAGATCGATACCTTGGAGAGGAGCAAAGATGAAGATGCTAAGCAGATGAGGGCTCATAACATACAGTTTGATTTCAATCTCTTACTCCGAGTGAAAGAATCTATGGTAGATATTTCTTCTAGATGCATGGAGATGGCACTTAAGGTAATGTGTCATTAGTTTGTGTACTCCTTATGAATATTCTATGTAATGTAACGTTTTGGGGTTGTAACAATGTAGGAACATAAAGAGGGCAGTAGTGAAAGTGAGTCCAAAAATAAACACCAAATGGGCACAAGTAAGAAGATGCTATGGAGGACTTTTCAGCTGGCTTTTCGTGTATATAGCTTTGCCGGAGGACAAGATGATAGAGCTGAAGAGTTGAGCAAACAACTAGCTCATGAAATAGAATCCTGTCCTGAATAGGAATAGGGATAATTGCAAAAAAGTACATAAGGTATTCACTTTTTGCAACTTATAATTTTCTTTTTGATAATTATAAACAAGTATCATGAATTTTCTTTTTATTGCAATTTGTATGATTTTGTTTCAAAATGACGATTTTATCCTTGAAAATTTAAATTTAAAGAATAATAAACATCCAAATTTTCATATCCTATAACTTTAATACTACACATGAAGAGGGAGAAAATTAAGGATATGATTTTTTTTTGTTTTTTACTGATTATTTTTTTAAAAAATCTAAGTTGTAAGGGAAAAACTGTCATTTTTATACAAATTACAAAAAAAAGAAGACAAGTTTATGATGATTTTTTTTACAATTATGAAAAAATGTGACTATAAATTATAAAAAATGAATACCTCAAAAGTCCTTTTTCAAATAATTATCCTTGTAAATATTCTGTGTAAATAATATTCCTTCACAGTTCATACAACACAATCAAGCTAAGGTAGGTAGGGCTTTTGTAACGGTAAAGATCTTGGGACATGATAAGAGGGGGTTATGTTGTTCATAAATTACTGTCCGCACCAATCAGCACTGTTGAAATATTATTTCGATTGAAAGGATTAATAAAGATGTAGTGAAACAGAGAGGATACGGGTGGGTTTGATAACCCGTTCCTTTCACTAGAGTTACAGGTGTGGCTAACATAACAACCGTTCACTCATTTGTTTCTTTAACATAACAACCAGTTACAGAGGTTTGTGTTCAAATTCCATCTATCTAAAGAGTTTTATCATATTTATAAGTTTTAACAACATACACATCTAAAACATGTTAAACAGAAACAAAGTGTACTTTTTTTTTGAAACGTGAAGATAGATGTGTATCATTAATCATGCCAAATGATCGTTACAGTAATCGAGTCCCAGACCCTTAATCCAGTATATGTCCGAGACCCCCGTAAGTGTCCCGGTGAACTTGGATCACGTAAAAGTAATCTACTTTGCATTGCAGATAATAGGATAACACATAAACATAAAAACGAACATACGAAACTATTGATCCTGCGATGCCAGTTCTTCTGAAACCCACAACTTGCGTAGTGGAGCGTTTTGGTATTGTCGACCCGTCGTCTTGATTCGTCGGGATCACCTGAGATGTCCCTCCCTGTGCAGAGACTTTGTTTAGGTGTAGTAAGGAAAACGGAGCATGCTCCGTCTGTGGTTGCAACGATACTACTCGCCGAATTCAATTACTCTAGCTTTTGGAGAACATCAACAGATCAAAACACCACGACTTCACTAAAAAGGGCAACCCAGAACACGACTTCACCCAAACGGGCAGCCCATAAATTGACTTCATCCAATGTCGAAGTTCGATTATAAGATCCTATATCGAAAGGCATAGCAAAACAACTGCATAGGAGAAGAGAAAGATAAAAAATAAATAAGAAAACAAGAAAAAAAAGGGGAGAGTGCCGCCACCAATGACAATGACGGCTCGACGGGTATTAGGGTTTAGTCTTCTTTCTTTGTTGTCCAAAGAAAAAACTTTTTGCTAAACAAAGTGTACTTTGGTAACCAATTAACCATAAACTTTCTAAAAAAAAAAAGACCCACTTCAACCGCATCACCAAATTAATGTTGGGGAAAAACAATTACACATGGATTCCAAGAATAGTTGTATTTGATCTCTTCTTTTCTTTTTGGATCATTATGTTCCAGTTAATTTGAACAAATTGAAGTTTGGAATGAGCTGTAATTTAGTTATTTCTCTTTAATAATTAAGATTTCCTAATATATATAATAAACAATAAAACTTTCGTTCATTATCATTAACAATAAAATTTGATTATAAGATCCAAAATAATTGTCATGGCATTAGTGATCAAACCATTTTTAATTGTGAAATAGATGCGTATATAATTACTTGGGCATGGAACAGTCCCATTCCAAATTTGATTCCTTATGGGTCAATTCTGATGTTCACCAAACGAGCAAGAAAAAATCCACAAATTTGATTCCTTAAGGTTTTGGTAAGAAAGAGTAGTGGGGCAGTTTTTCAAGCAACATAAACAAAACAAAATACAGAACTGCCACTCTTCCCGAACCCACTTCTCCTCACTAATAGTAATTCCCAACTGTCTTCTCCAAAACCCTCTCTCTCCTCTTCTTCTTCCATTGCTAAACCACAATCAGCTTCAGTTTCAGTCATGTTTGACATCTTCTTCGGTTGGAGCAAAGCTTCCAAGTGGTAATTAAGTTTTTGTTCGTTTGTTTAATGATACTCAAATGTTGTTGGTTTCGATGGTTTAAGGTTTGTGTTCATTGTTTTGTTTTTTGAAGCAAGAAACTGTTGAAACGTGGGCAGTGCCGGCTCAAACTGCTCAAGAACAAGAGGAGCTCCATCGCTAGGCTTCTCCGCGAGGACGTGGCCGAGCTCATCTTAGCTGCTCATCCTCAAACCGCTTTCAATCGGGTATTCAATTCGATTTCTGCATCTCTTTTTTCTCTGTTTCTGCTCCCAATTTTCTCTAACATGCAACAATGGTGTTTTACTACTTATATTTGACTCCTAATTTTGGTAGAAACCTTGCATCTTCTTCTTTTTTTCATGCCCACCCTTAGGACATTATCTTATGATTTTTTTAGGTTACTTATGAGTTATAAAGCTATTTTCTCAGAACAAAATAAGACTAGTTACATAAATGACATATATCGAGTCTGATTTATTGATTATCCTTTAACAAATAAAAGATGAAAAAGGCATGTCAAACTAGAAAAAATCATGAAACAGTATAGGTTGTTGAACAATTTTCAATCCCATATCTGTTTTTTGTATAAAAGAGTCATCATCGATCTCCACAAGTCATGCCAATAAAGTTGATGTGTTGGCAATACATTTTCAAAGGTGTGGTCCACTTGGACTTCAACCAATCAGACCCAGTAATGACTTATGACTAGATTAAAAAAATTGACATCAAGATTAGAGAGTAATAAGCTCAACTCGTTATCTAAATGATCTGATCTTCTGTGTTATTTTCAGATAGAGCAGCTCTGTAATGATTTAAGCCTAGTGTCAGCTTATGAACTGTTAGATCAGTTCTGTGAGTTCATACTAGGTCACCTTTCCTACCTCCGGAGGCACAAGTATGTACAATGCAACGATGAATCAACTCACTCCTTTGTTCATCTCCATCCTTGATCTCATGTTTCTGACTTTTGTCGTTGCTGTTAACTTAGGGACATTCCTAATGACATCAATGAAGCGGTTTCAAGTCTGATCTTTGCCTCGGCTAGATGTGGCGACGTACCTGAACTTCGAGGCATCAGGAAGCTCTTTGCAGAACGTTATGGCCAGAGATATGCGACTGCTGCAGTGGAGCTGTTCCCCGGGAATCTTGTCAACCATCAGGCAATCAATCTTGAATTTAAGTTTTTTTTTATCAGCTATGTGTACCAAGATTAGAGCTCACTTGCTTACGTAGAAGCAAGGAACGCCAAACTTTTGATTTTTAAACTTTGAAAATTGATGTAACATGGACTCAAAACACCAATTAAACTAGAGAAATAGGCTTAACGGAAGTTGGGAGAGTTAGAGACCGACCCAACAAGAGTTAGAGAAATATATGATACCACTGGTAAGATTTGAACTATGTCCCAAGTACCTAAATTCAAGTGCTTGACTAATGAACTTTTTGAGTATATTTGTTTTGACAAATCCTAATATATGAATCCATGTCTATAGATAATAGAGAAACTGTCCGGGAAGGCAGTACCTCACTATGTAAAGGTAAAGCTGTTCGATGAGATTGCGAGAGGCTGCAGCATAAAACGGGATCTTTTTGCACTTGAATTTTATTCTGAACTGCAAAAACAGGTAAATTTTCATGTACTAATGTGCCAAGTCGAATGAAGTCTTTAACCAATTTTATGATTCAAATACAGGAGAATGAAAACAGCAAGAACCAAGTGCTGGACATGTATCTTCTCACTTATCACAATGAAGTCAAAGGTTTCCGAATTCAAGACTCAAGTGCTAAAGACATAGAAGGGCCAGCAAGGTCTGCAGACAACAAGTGTTCAAGCAGATCATGCCAGACTTCTCGTCAGAATTCTGGTATGACAAGCATTTCTATTAGCTCATCAATAGCTCGTCAATCCTCAAACGATACATCAGAGTCTCAATTATATGAGCAAGCAGAGGAAACAGTGTTAAGCGTTGAAGCAGTTCGTCAACACATAGGCAAGATTCGTGCTACCAATTCATCATCTTCTTCTGAGAGTTCGTATCAATGTCCCGACGAGAACCTGATATATCTTGATGACATAGAGGAGTTCGAGTCCCCAAATGCTAAAGACCAGAGACTGTTCATGTTCAACTCATCTAGCAAGAAAGAATCACAAATATCAGGAGAAAGTCGAAGCATGGACATGAAGTATTACATATATGATGATGCAGAACTTTCAACTCAGAAGCGCATAACTCACCACAACAGAAAAAACTGCTCGGACAAGTGCAGCTTGGAACATCCATGTTATTGTTATTCTGGTGATGAAACTCATGGTTTCGTCCAAGAAGACTTTTGTGACAATTTCAGCCATGGTAATGATGAGGCAAAAGCTCTCAAGGTGAGGATGAGACATGATCATGTTGCAGCTGTTTATGATGTCTTTACCTATCCAGATCCGAAGCCTAATATTAAGAGCAGTGACACGAGAGAAGGGTCTTATGATTTTGGTTCCAATCCGAGAAGGAAAGAAATGGCGGAGCCACCTTATAGGAGGGCTGCAACGATGCCCCAAGAGAGGGCTACAGAGAGGTCAGAGGGGGACCTTTGGGGGTGCAATTTCGTGCCCGTATAAGCACCGGAGCCATGTCCATCCTAAGCTTCCTGACTACGATGACATTTCAGCTAAATTCATGGCTCTTAAGAAAGATCAACACCAGAACAAAGTGAGTGATCGTGAAACAAGATTAGTGTAGTGTAGGGAGGTGATGCTTCTCCATTATCTGGTGTATTTTAAGTCTTTAGAAAATTTTGGTTCATGGGGAGGACAAGATTAGATTAGATTAAATTCATTTACTGTAAATTATTATTTTTTTTATCAGCGAAGAGCACAAATTTTATTCAATCAAAACGAAACATACTAAATGAGGATTACAATTGAGGATTACTAGAGTTTTGTTCATTTAATGCCCGTTGTACCTCATAACACGTGTTCCATTTTTGCTCCGATTTTCATGGAGACCCCGTCGTTTTCGACTGTAGCCAGTTTCCTGACCTCGCCCATTTCTTCGACGATTCCGGTGAAGAGGCACTGGATCTGGTTGCGGCGGTAGTTTCTGCATAGGGGCGTGGCCTTTCGGGAGGTGGAGAAGAGAGTAAGCGAAGAGGGTCCGGAGATGGGGTTGAACTTGAGATGGGTATTGGAGGGAACATTGTACCTATTGAAGATTTGGGTTCTTGGCACGAAGAGTTTAGGGGTTTTGCTAATGGAGCTGAGATAGGAAGACATTTTCTGTTTGTTTCTCGAGAAAATTCAGTGTCTTGAAAATTACAAAATTGTTGACTCAACTCACAGATAGATGACTTACTTCATTCCAATTTCTCTGTTCAGTGAATGGGCTTGTGGGCTAAAGCCCAAAGGAAACCCAAATACACACCTTTGTTGGCAAAATCGAAGAACCAATCATGTGTCTCCGTAAATTAGGGTTTTGTGGCAGTGACAACGAAAGTTTCGATTTTTCGCCCAACGATGTTTCATAGTTTAATCATAGTACGCTTGCTAATTGAAGGAGACGTAGATGGTAAACAGTAAGAGTGACCAAAAACACAGAGCAGTTCCATTTCATTGATCCATAAGAATAAACAGACTTACGAATCATAAGTAGTATTAATTAGTTCCATTTCATTGATGATAAACAGATTAAAGAATCATAAGCAGTGTTTGGTATATACATAATCGGACCCAATTACTGTGTAGCTCTTAACAGTAAAAGCCACCGGCTCTAACCATCCCGAGAGCAGGAACAGGTTGACACATGATTGGTGTTGGCCGAGGATAGGGCACGGCCACCATGTAGTTCCGAGGTACACGAACAAGTTTTCGGATCATTACAGGACATCTGATACGTTCGTCGACGACCAAAAGATTTAGGCCGTGTAAGAAACACTTCATTCCCTCCAGTTTCTCAAACCCTCGCCTGCCCCCAAATCGATCACTCCTCAGCTTCAAAAACGTCTGCAGCGTCAAGAGGCTGTCAGAACCCGCCTGGTGGCTTTTTCCGGCGACCCGAGCCACCCCAAGCGCCGCCCCCACCTTCTCCAATCCGCCGTACAACCCGTCGCAGGACTTGATCATGTGCTTGACATCGTACACGCTCCTCCCGAAGAAATAGCCGAACAACCTCATGAACTGGTTGAAATCAGAGGGCAGGCTCTTCTGGGTGAGGATTTTGATGACCAACCCAAAATCGAAAGCGCCGTGGAAAGTGACCCAAGTGAGCCAGTTGTGGCTGAAAAGGCCGGATCTGAGGATCAAGCCGGCGAAGACAGAGGAGTCAATGCCGTGGACTCTGTTCCTCTCGAAATCGATCCCCTGACTCTTGAGTAGCTGGATGGAGTCGGGATTGTGGAGGTGGGTGTCGAGGTCGAAGTCTCTGAAATTGAACTGCCAGATGAAGGAGCAATGGGTGCCCAGATCGGGCAAAACGCCATCGGAAGTGGAGATGGCGAGACCCAATTGGATGATGTTCATGGCATTGACATTGCAGCTCATGAATCTGTAGCTCTCGGGAGGAGACAAATTCTGTTTTGGGAGACCGACGAGATCGACCACGATTCCAGGAAATTCTGTATCAAAGGAAGCAAGGGGATACAAGGGGAGGAGGCTTGAGATGAGAATACTAGTCAATAGAATACTAGTTTCCTATTCTATTGACCGTATACCGACTGAGTACCTTTTGAGGGTATGTCTCCTATACCCTTAGATAGATAGATGCCTAATATAAGGGTATTTTTTTTTTTAAATATGCAAATTCATGGATGTTTTCTATTCATTTGAACTAATCGTCACACAAAATGAAAATTGAAGGGATACCATGAGGACAAAACCATAGTAACATGATAAGACTTGTATAGTTAAAGATAGTATATTGGAGTTTCTCCTTTTAAGGTTAATTACGTTCACCTACTCCGAACTATATAAGTTTAACGAATACCTACTCCCAATAACGTATATACACCCCAAGCTAACAGTTGTAACAATATACTTCATT
>JAYMTN010001132.1:0-13630 GCA_036897425.1 Erodium trifolium | reverse complement strand
GATACTATCGGTGGCTACCTCTAAAATAAAATATTGGTTCCGCCCATGGTCCTAACGTCCTAGGCTACACAACAAAATTCTAGCAAACAGAGTAGAAGCTACACGACACCAGAATATAAGCTCAATCAAACAAGACCAAAGATCTAAATGCCCAAAAGGGTGGTTGTCTTCACTTGTTGGACATCGAGAGGCGTCACCACATAGAACATGCCCCGACCAGATAGCCCCAAAATTTGGTTGAGAAGGCAGACATCGACGGACAAGGATCCCATTTACCTGACGATGATGGTGATTCCAGGTGAGCACGTTTAAAGACCAAGGTATTGTGTCGATGAGAGTAGGATAACTCGAGAATACCTCACAGACAACTAGAAGAGGTGGAATGAGGTTACAACGGGAGAAGATGGGTGAACTTTTTTTCCCGGATACTGGGGAGAAGAACCAAACCCACAGTTTGCCTCAACTGGATCTGGGTATTGGAGCCAAGGGGTTGTCCGTCCCGTTTCGAGGAGGGCGTTCGGGAGGACAATTGGCCGGAAGGGTAGAGCCTCGAAAGCTGACGTGCATGGCCGGATCAGAACAACCAAGAGCAAACCACCACCGGAGTGGATGAGGTGTCAGCAACTGAGAGAAGGTGTAGGAGGATAGCAGCGACTGACGAGAAATTCGAAACAACGACAAGAGGCGATGAAGACGGACTAGTGACAAGTGGCAGTGGACCGTACGTGTATAAAGCGAAGAGGTCGGGAGTGAGGAAGACCGAGGGAAGGCCCCACCGACAACCTCCCTGATCGTGATCAAGATAGTTTTTGATGAAGACGACGACTACAATGGAGATGACCAATAGAGTACCGGGAGAGGAAGAATTACTAAACATTATAATTCATTATACAAAATTATTCTTAATTACGAGTTTGTAAATATCTAAAATAAAACGTTAACATTCTCAATCCATATCATAATTAAATCATCTTTAAAAATACGTGTATCATTTCATTTTGTTACCTAGATTTTGTAGTAATCTAATGGCTGGGATAAAGGATATAATTTCAAAGAATTAGATAAACAAATATATTGGCCAAGATAAGTACATTTTAAATGTGATGATCTTAAATGAAAAGATTAGTCTTGTTTGTAACTAATCAAAACGCTGTCAATTCCACAACATGCCTTAAATGTCCCATTGCCTACCAATTCATGCACCATCTCCTCTATCAGATTACCAATTCATGCACCATCTCCTCTATCAGATTCTCTGTCCATAATACTCTCTATCAGCATTTTTACACTTCCAGAACCCAAAACGACAGATCCTTTTAGACAGATTGGAGAGACAAAGGTTTGATTTTGGGGGCACCCCACGATCTAAAACCCCATTTCCTCACACAAACTGTCCCTGCAACTGCAAAGAAGAGCCTCCAATCATGACTTCAGGTGCGAAGAAGAAGAGAAAAGCTGCCAGGAAAAAGAAGGAAACTGGAGCTCCCATCACCAACAATCCAGGTGCTACACTGTCACTCAATTGTTTCACTTTTGCATTTTCTGAATCGTTTGTCTGTCAATTCCGATTCATGGGTTCTCGTTACTGACCTCTGCTTTGGTGGATTTCGTACGGAATTGCTATGGTTCTGTGGGATTTGAATCTCCCATCTGCTGTTTTCGATTATTATTGCTCTTTTGATTTCTGGGTTAGTGTCAATATTTAGTTTTTGGGCAAAAGACAGTAACCTAAACAATGGGTAGTTCAGTGTGTGTGATCAAAACTAAAGGGTAGGTTTCTGATTGATTTGGTGGACGTTTTTTTTTTAAGTTTTACTTGTTTTCAGTATTGAATCTATGAATGGTGTTAGGTGATGATGAAGTGAAAAGCCCTGACAGTGATGGTGAAGAGTTCGGCACGCCCGGTGTTGATTTCCACCAATCTGTCTTCGAGACTAGTGAGTTTAGCACCCCTGCCGTTGATTTCCACCAAAGTCCATTTCAGGAGGGTGGTGGTGAGGACCTGGAGAAAAAAGGCTCCTCATCAGTTGGTGCTGAGAGCAAAACCAAGGGTGGTGAGCCTGTTAAGTCATCAAAGCGGTCTCACACTAGTTCTTCAAGCAGCTCTTCAGATGATGAATCTCTAGGCAAAGGAGCACCTTCTTTTGGTGATTTAGTCTCCAAAGAGATTGGTAAGCTTGGGGAGATAGGAAATCTTGGAGGGGCTGCTCTTGTTTCTGATGTAGTCAAGCCAGTAGTTTTGGTGTCTGTTGAGGTGACTCGAGTTAAAGAATACGCCCCTATTGAGACTTCTTTAACTTCTGATCCCTTCAGACCTGTGTTGAAAGAAAATGGAGAGAACTTGTTGGCTAAGTTCAATGAGCTTACAGGCGCTTCACCTGCTGAAGTGGGTGGTGGTAAGAATGGTGAGGCTTCTTCTAATACAGTGAAGTTTGCTACAAAAGATTCTGAGGGTAAGGCAGTCTTATCACCGGAACAAACTAAAAATTCAGAGACCACTCAAAACAGGGAAAATGAGGTCTTTTCCCTTTTATTCTTCTCATTGTTGCTTTGAATTCATACTCATTTGTTAAATTTTGTTTTAAAATCAATGTGGAAGTCACTAAAGAATTTTACTTTCCTATACGTATGCAGCCTTTGTTGTATGTGGCTCCACGACCGGTGCAAACAACTTCCTGGAAGAGCTGCTGTGGATTGTTTGAAGTGCTTACTGGATCCCATAGATGATTTTAGGTTAGAACATCTATCTTCCTTAATACATGTTAGAACATTTTTACTTGTCTATTTCTTTTCAAACTGATTGATATTATATCATGCATTTCCTTTTGTGGATCTTTATCTGGGCGCTTTTGGTTTTTGTATGATTGCTTTCTGGGTATGTATTTGTCCTGTTATTTTCTTGTGGATGCATAGCAAAACTTGTTTTTGATGTGATGTCATATGGGAGCACCTAACTTTCAATTGTTAGACTTTTTGAGATTTATGTATCATAGGCTCAAGACATCCTTTAACCTAGAACGGAGCTCTAACATTGCTACAAGACCTCCCACCTTGAAAAAGAAGTCCAACTGAAGTTGGGAGAGATGCCCAACAAGAGTTGGTGAGACTTATGGTCTAGAGATTTCAATTAGGAACCCAGGATCTAAACTAGTGGTGAACTTTCACTCTTACTGCTCAAGTTCGTATAACTAACTTATGAAGAGACAAAGTTGGTAATTAATGCTCATTCAGCCGACTAAAATGGAAACGGGACACTTGTTCAGGGACATCCATATTAGGGAAGTCAAAGGATATAGCATAGCAGAAGGAATGAAAATGAAAGTTCATACAGTATATACTTCATTTATTTTTATGAAGCTTGAAGTTTGCGATACAGCTATAAATGTGCTGCAGAACATATTTGAATTCTTTGGAGATAATCATTTCATTGTTATGCTAGTTAAAATCCTCCGCAATTTCATCTAAGAGTATCTTTGTTAAAACCTTCTTTGCATTTGTATATAAATAGACACAAGTATCATGCACAACGTTCTCATTGCTTATTTTACATGCAGAAATGTGCATGGAACGGATGAGATGAATATGCTAGCCTGAAGAAGGATTCATTCCATAGACTTGTTTCTGAGTTCATAATCTCTTTTTGTAGGTTTATTTTCCCTCAAAACAATAGGCATTTCATGTGACTTCAGGTGTTAATCTTGTAATCTAGTTATGTTTTGTACTTTGTTTCATTTTTAGCCAAATTATGAGATTCGTTTCGGTTTGAATGAAGTTACTACTAAAATTTCGATTTTGTTAAAAAAAAAAATTATCATGTCACAACTGAATTTTCAAATACTGAATATAGGATATTAAGCTGGAATGAAAAGTGAACATTTCTATTCAAGATGGAGTTTATTTATGTATTTTAATGTTTTATACAAAACCAATCATAGCAAACCAAATCACACAAATATGTTAGGATTATAGTAAACTTAACAGAGAGTACAAAATAATAAAAATCAAATCAATCTAAATCACACCATTTACTTGAGCCTTGTATACATATAGATTCCAAGATGATGATGATGATCATCATCTTGACATGTGAATGGCAGCTAAGTATAGCAGCTGCGTAGCCGAAAGGATGATTAAAAACGCCTCCATAGTTCTCTGCAACCACAAAATCAAAGTATTTCCCGTTAAACTTAAGGCCTAATTACGATAACGAATCGATATAAAGATGAATCTTGTCTCACCAGACGAGCATTCCTGAAATGGAGCTCGATTTCCTTGCAAGCAAATCTGCATGAAACCACAACACTAACTAGTCAATAACAATTCGTGTAATAACTTAGAGAAGAAGCAGTATATATAGGTGTTAACGCACCCCATCGCGAGGACGGTGAGGGACCAAGCAATGGCGGCTGCAGAAGCGGCTGCTGGCAAGCTGTCCCTAGTCCAGGACCGCACGTGGTTCACTCCCGATATGACCGACGCCACGCCAACAACTCCGGCAAGCAGAGCGAACATGACGAAGAAGCCCGTCGCACCGTTTCCCATGGGGAAGTATATCGGAGAAAAATGTGCCGGCAGGTCCATTCCAGGCCCTGCAACACATAGTTCTCATGTTACAAGGATCATATATGAGTATAAGATTGACGTTTTAGTTGTGGAGTCTGACGGGATGATACAACTCAAATTTTATATGGGATGATGGCAAAAAAGTACCTTGGTACTGTTTAAGTTGTATTGGATTGTGGTCATGGTTTTATATTTTGTATCAAATTATTATAAAATTATGATTTTACCCTTGAGATTTTAAATTGAAAATAAAAAGTAAAAAAACAGACCAAATACACAAAATCCACTTCTTTTTATTTACAAATTCTACTGTGATGATTAAAAAAATGATTCCACTAACTTAATTGAGTCGATCAAATTCTAGACTTCATAATTATTCATGGGCAAATTTTTATTTGAGAATAACTTGACACAATATGTAACAAAACAAAAGTTCATGATAACAACAAGTAACGATTTGAAAATAAGAGTATCAATATGTAAACGAGGTGTGTCGGTATGTACCAATGATGAAACCATGTTCGATGGCTCTGTCCATGGCCCATCCTCCGATGCCTAAAACTATGACGTACATGCAGAAGTTGAGAAGTAGGAGCAGCGTAGCTATCGGTTTCATTTGCTCGCCCGCCATTGAAGACAGACAAGAGCTCTATGTATCAAAGGGTAAGAGATTTTTGTAGCAATACATGTAAGTAAGAGTGCTTATATATACATATAGCAATGAGCCTATAGCTAGGTAAGGTTTTGGTTCTTTTCTTGCAAAGCTGTCGGATCCAGAATGGTTGTCTATTAAGGTTCTGGTTCTTTCCTTGCAAAGCGGTTGCTTCTATATCAAGGCAAGCAGCTAAGCTAACTGGATTCTCACTCTGCATCTCCTTTTCTACTTTATTTTTTGAGGAATTTCGATGCAAAGCGACTCAGACTCAAACCGACGCGGGACAGCCTTAATAGACAGTGACAACAATGAGTTACCAAAATGCAAAACTCTAAATAGACAAAAACAATGTGATCGTTCATAATGTTCTGTACAATCGCAACTGTTTGATTATCCCATGTTAACAAAACAAATAAGCTATGGTAATGGTCTCAAACTTCCACTAAAGTATACTTCACCGGTAAAAAAAGAAAAAGAAAAACTACATTCTCCTCCTGTGTGACTGAGATACAGAAACATGGTGCTCAACTCTGGTAAGAGGTCACTGTCCTAAGAGAAAGACAGCATAAAGAATGGTGGAGAGCCAAAGTAAATTGACATGTACAAGAGGGATGGTGATTATACATCAGATTTAACCGCTGTAACGAGCAAAATATTCCTTGTCTGCTTTCACAAGGCGCCTTTGGAACTCAGCCCACTCGCTTCTGCACCTTGCTCTCACCTGTGAACGGAAACAAGAATCAGCTAGTTTAGAAATCTAAGCCCTTGGGTTTAACCTGTCATAATTTTACAAGCTAGTTATGCTCTGGGATGACATGATCCAATGATCCATACCCCGTTTCTGATCTGCAGAGAGCCAGAAAAAAATACATATTAACAAGGGAGCCAACTTAAATATCCTTTACTACTAGATTAAAGTTCATGTTCAGTATTTATAAGACAATAGTACCAAAAAAAACATTATTTTATAGAAGTACATTCTTATTTTTGTAAATATAGATTTGAGGTTTATCCACGGATAATTGCAAGATTGTACCTAAGGTATTCACTTTTTGCAATTTGTAGCCCTGTCTTAGATAAATGCAAAAAAGTGCCAGAACTTGCCTTTTTGTTGCACTTTGTGTAAATTTGTTTCAAAATAATGATTTTTCCCTTGAAATTATGAATTTAAAAAATAATAAGTAAAAAACAAAACAAATCTAGAATTTTCACATCTCTTACTTTTCTTCTTCTTTGGACGTACAAAAGAGGAAGAAAATTAGGAGAAGTGAAAATTATGGATTTTTTGTTTCTTACTTATTATTTTTAAAGGGTAAAATTGTCATTTTGAAACAAAATTACACAAAGTGCAACAAAAAGTCAAGTTCGGGCCACTTTTTTACAATTATCAAAGAACAGGGCTACATCTTACGAAAAGTGAAAACCTCAAGGTATTTTATTTTTGCAATTATCCCTTTTATATATTATTTAGGTTTGACATAAAGAGACCAGGAAAAATATATTGGAAACACTATTGCAAGTAATATCTTGAGATTACATACCCCTTCTGGCGGAGCTTTCCCTCCTTCTAGCGCACCCTATATTATAACAAAGAATAATTTAGATTGTTGAGTATAAAATGTTGTGAGATAGTTGAAGAAAGTTTCTGCTTTCAATATTTACTTTTTAAACCTCCAAAAAAAATACTTATAACAAAATGTTTTCACAAATTCCATTTCCTCTACTTTAGAGGGAGTGAGAACTTCTTGGTCAACAAAATCACATGGAAATGATCATAAATAATGTATTGAAAGTAAAAGTGATGAGTAACCTCGTCCCCAAGAGAGGGAATAGTTTGATGAATTATCCATTGGGAATCAATCACACCAATTTTTTCATGTGCAGGCTGTTGAAAAAAAGAAAAGCAAACCATGTAAGGGTTCAATGTCAACAACATAACACAATCCAAGGGTAAGAACCTCAATTGTACTTGACTGCCCGCAATTAAACTATTCTTACAATGTGAGATCATCATGCTCTGCATGGTTTGCTCTTAGAATCAAGCATAATGCTCAGTACCAATATAAGTGTCCTATTTGACTGTATGCAAGGATTAAGGGTTCGTTTTTAGTGCTTGACTTTCCACTCCTTGCCCCATGTGCTCTGATTTTGGTAATTCATGTCTAACTAACTAACTAAAATGGAAATGAAACACTCAATTTGAAGGCGTCCATTTTTGGGATGGAGGGAGTAACCAACAAAGGGCTTAGTGGAACAAGAGGATGACAAGCTCCTGGTGTCAAGGTCCCACATCGAAAAGATGTGAATCCGCTTGCCACTTGATAAGCTATCTTGGGGCCTCCACCTATCAGTTCGGGTTTTTAGGTGGGTTGGGCTTTAAATTGGTATCAAAGCTTGGTCCATCCATGCTTGAACTCCTCTATGCCGATCTTGTTATCGGGCCCACCTATCTTGGATTAGAGGCCCACGGTCCACGTGCAGACATCAAGGCCCTACTTTGAAAAGATGTGGAACCGTTTGCCACTTGATAAGCAAGCATGTTAGGACCTCCACCTATTAGTTCAAGCTTTAACACCTGGAAGTAGTAGTTCTAGCTAGTTGCTTGGTAATAATTGGTTCGAGTATCCTAGTTCCTGGCTTTTAGCTTATTGAAAACTTTAACATGCCTTTGATGAGTATACGTTCTTCTAAAAAAATGTACTAACACCACATAACTTGTTAATTTCATGCCAACAACACAATCAACAAGTTAAAAGCATTTGATAGACCAAAGAAAGAAAACTGTTGCACTAAGAAAAAATGTATTTTTTATATGTATTATTCTTAGGGAGGTGAGTGTATCAAATGGCAAGACAGTGGTCAATTCATAGCAAATTTATAGCAAAATACCAGGTAATCAAAACAAACCTCACAGGTCAGATCTTCGTATGGCTAAGGAAAAAAGATAAGAATATACTAACCTCAGCGCATCTTCGGAGAGCAAAATCTATGCCCCACCCATGCACCAAATCATTCTAAAAAACACATTAATAATTACTACATCAGAAAAAGGGTTTTGAACATATGACATAGAAGACTACACAAATAATATACAACATACCTGAATCATATGCCAGACACAACGCCAGGCTTCTCGAGAAAATACAGGAGCCATAATTTCCACAAAACTGAAAGAAAGAAAAATATGTATATGAAACTGAATAAATATTATGTTCCATAATCTGTTTATATACATGGTAATGCATTGCTATTATTTTGAGGTTCGAATGTATCATACATTGACAAGAGGCATGCAGAAATTATACAATATGTTAATCAAACTTTCAAATGCCTTCAGGAAGGGAGCAAACATAAGCTCATACGACCATTGATTCAAACGCTAAACTACATATCTATGTTTTAAGCATTTGTAATTAAGATCAACTACATTAATGTTTTTCCATATGCACAAGTAGCCAAGGGGGGGAAAGAGCATACGCTGCACATGGAGGCAAATTTGGATCGCTACACCAGCCAGGTTTCTCTTCCGTATTCCTGTAAGCCAATCACAACATAAATAATTTCACAAAACAATGTCCAATCAGTTACGGAAAAATCATATCAAGGGAGAGAGAGAGTCTACTTGTGAAATTCTCTGTCACCTCTTCTCTTTGTCATCTCCCATGTTAATCCACTATTGGGCTCAATACCCGGTTGAGAGATCTCAAGACCGTGTTTCTTAACCAACTCAATATACCTGGTAAATTGCATAAACAACATGCAGCATGTAAAAATTGAACTAGACAAGGAGTATAGATACTGATAGGGAAAAGAAATAGCAACTCACTTATCTGCATTGAAGTGTTCCACTCCAAGATCTTCATCCCAGATAAAAATATAGTCAAATGCCGCTACAATATCAGGATGCAAAAACCTCTTTGCATACCACCTGAAAGTTGTTTATATAAAATATGAAAGTAAGAATAAATGTGGGCGACACTGTTAGGAACTCAAAACAGAATGCACAGATACTTGCCATTTTGCTTGCCTCTTCACACTGACATGGATTGCCCTTTTTGACCACTCGAATTGATCCCATTCATTTGTTTGGCCATCATAGTGAAAAAGCAAAATCGTGAAATTTTCGGAAAACTAGAATAAAATATAAGAATGCAAAGTTCAGTATCCTTGTAATATCAACATCAATAAATAGAAAAGTGTAAGGATGAATTTTTAGACACCTTCTGAACGGCTGCATTGACGTTATCTTTCTGCTTAATTCCCACAGTAAAAGTAACCAGATACTTGGGAGTTTTCTCCAGATCCTGCAAGATTCCAGGACATTTGTTACAATCATTGCATTCTTAGACCATTAAGTTAGACTGTCTTTATTTATTTATTTATTTTTGAATAATTTGCATAAAACCTAAATAACTGACTCAACCACAAACAGCAAACGATCTTTTAGCCTTCTGAATGTTAGGGTCAAAGATGGTAGTATGGTACATAATGAAGAATATCAGCAAAAAGAGTGTACCAACTACCTTTAGTTACAAAAAAAAAGGAGGTCATTTTTAAGGTCACTATAAACCTTAGCCTCTACTAGCTAACTGAAAAGAAAAATATAAATACGATTACCAACTTAATTTAGTATTAAGATAATGACTACATTGTCATTATGACCAAGAGTTTACCTCACTAGGTTCACCCCATAATCTGCGCATGTATAAATCAGATTGTGGCACAACTATTCCTGGAGGTAACATCTCTGCACCACGTGGATTTGTTGGAACATATATCTGACGAAAACAATGAAACCATAAAGAGTCAAACCTTAGGCTTATTTAAGAAACACAAATTCACATCATGAATATCTTCTTGTGAATAATATATCTAAGCCAATGAGATCCTCTTATAAAGGCAACTATGAACTATCCCCTTCATTATACATTTATACCCGCAATAAATAGACTTGTCTTCTGATTATGTACCTACAGTATTTCCAACAAGCAGACTCTAGAGTTCCTTGCCTATAGTGTGATGATTAGCTTTATACAAATTCTATTTTATAATGTAATTGTTAGAATTTCAACACAAATTTCATTACTGCCTTCATCCAATGTCAGAATTTCAGTTTTAGAAACTAGTGTAAAAACATAGTTGAAATTGTAACCTATTTTATGACTGACACTTAACTAGGTAATATAATTAGTCATAAGGTATCAAGAGAACATAATCCGCAATGATAGAAGGGTTAATATAGCCATAGATCAAGAGTATAAAAAAAGAAAGAAACGAATCATTATACTTGAAGCCTTCTCAAGAAACAGGAGCATATTGTAACATAGCATGTAGTGCGCTTTAGATCATATCATCTAAGATATATTAGTTGCACAACCTTGCAATCAGACCTCATGTTATCGGATGTTGTATATACGACATAAGAACAGGGATGTGGGACTGATCTAAGAAATCCCTGCTTCTCAAAGCGAGATATGCACAATTAGATAGCATCACTGGCTAATCAAAAGTAACAATGTTTCCAAAATACCTTAGGAACACTGTGCGACCCAAAATCTTCAAGACGTACACCGGGACTAGCAGATATAGCACTAATATTTTCATTGGGGATGGTTACACCTTGAGATGATATAATTGGGGACAAAGGTAAATAGATCTGCGAGAGTCATGAAGAAAATCAAATGGATGATAGGTTTCTAATAAATAAATGTAAGAGATGATAGAAGCTAACATACACTGGTAAGAGAAAGTGATGGCAATGAAACACCAATAAAAAATCCAAATAAAACTCCTAGAATTGTTGAGAGAATAAGCCTGGTACTGTCATTTGATCTTTTCATAACCCCACTGCAGTGAAAAATAAAATAAAAATGTTATTAATAATAGTAGTAATAGACGAGTTAGACCTACAAACACTTACTTTAGGAGGGCAGTCAAACATCATTAAAAAGGAGGGAAAAGACATGAAAGAAGGCCTAGGTTGCTATTATCATAAGGTACCCTTTATCATTAAGTATAAATCTAACTCATACCTGCGGTGCATTATCCCCATCTTGTTTTTCTTGTTCAGCATCTGACACTTTACTCAAAGGCTACATGCAAAAGAAGGCCATTCTCTTTGAAACATTAAGCAATTCTGACACCACCCAGCTTCAAAAAAAGCAGATGCAATTCTCAAATAAGTATAACTGTGATCATATAAAGGGATGACAGTTATCAGAAAAAGAAAAGCATTCCCTTTTGTCCTTATACACATATGCTTGTTATGATCAATGAATTCTCTGAAGTGATAAAAAAAGATAGCCACAAAGAAGGCCATCCTAAGAACAAGCTTAAGTAGTTTTTTGGTGATTTAGTGTCCACATTATATTGGATATCAGCTCAAGGCCAGCCTCAAGAAAACTTTATATTACATGAGGAGATTCTACCCCGTAGATACGTTGTTTAAAGGAACTTTTGATTTAGCTGCCCATGAAGGCATTAGAAGCTTGCCTTTGACTGGGGTCTTCCTCTGTGGCTACACAGTTAATGTCATACTATTGGGGCTAATTGATAAATATATGAATCATCTGAGACTGCACAAGTAAGTATCTTTACAGTCAACCTACTTAAAGCCTACATCCTCATTATTTTGTATTGCCCCCTTATGCTAAGTTTAAGTCACGGTGAAGCTTAAGGATGGAAATGATATACCGCACATCATTCCTAAAAGAAAATGTAGTATATATTCACAACAAAGCAAATTACCATATCAAATTGAGGGGTCAAAGGCGATTCAACAGCGGTCAAACAACCAACCAACCAGACATTTACATATTCAAGTGGCATACTTGCATGAATCAAATCAACTAAAAAAAGCAAGAAATACGAATCTGCTCATTTCCATGAAATATCCCATTTTTGCAAGACCCAATTGAACTAAATCTTCACATCAAACAAAAGCTTCCTAAGAAATTGCATTAGAGGTTGAAATAAATCCAGAAAAAAGAATTACAATTCACAACACACAATTACAACCATGAACACTACCTTCATCCATAACCCGGTAAATCCCGAAATCCAGCTAGAAACAATCTATAACAACTGAGAACCACACACCCATTATTATAAAATTCAAGCAATTTACAACCCACGGAGCAGAAAAAAGCTTCAATCCCAACTCAACAGTAGAGTTGCTGGATCGAAGAAGTAGATCAAAACAAAAGCAGAAGCAAATACAGCAGCCACACCATCGTGTGGTCAAACAAAAGGGATCGAGCTCTCACCTGAGTTGACCGAGCTGGCGGCAGTTGACGACGGCGTTATGAGCAGTAACGGTGAGCAAGACCAGACGAGGAAATCGGGATCCGGTTGGAAATCGCGAGTTGGTGTGTTTTATTAAAATCTAAAAATACGAACATGCTATGTACATGAACTTGATGTATATATTTATTTTATTCTAATCATTTAAAGGATATTTATGTTCTTTTGATAATAATCTACTAAAAAGACTTAATCTTTTCAAAAGAAAACAAGAAGGCTTAAAGTCTGGGTGAAACGTAGTGTTCTCAATTACTCGAGGGATGATTGGAAAAAAAAAAGATTTTTTGTTTGTTTGAGAAGATAGTAGATCTTATATTAATACCTTTGTCGAGTACAAAACATAGCGAGGTATAACTCGCAAAACCTAGATTTTACTTTGGGACGTATTGAAGATAGGTGTACCGGCATTCTAAGTTATATAACTGACTCATATCAAACAAGTTAGGAGAACAATAATAGATTAGCCCAATAAAGCAAGACAATGAACTAGAAATCCTCTCGGATCGTTGTCTTGACCCGCTGAGGTAGAACTGGATACCTCTATCCAAGGGATATGCCCTGGTCAAATGGCCCCACAAACGGACGGGGAGGCAACCCCTTCACCCTTTGGTCCTCGATACCGTCAATCATGCCTCCCAATGAGGCTGTTTTGCAACATGCGTTGATACTCGAGGGGGTGGAGAGTGATGGTCATTCTTTGCGTCCAGATCAACGCTAACTAGTTCGAAAACCTTCCTCTTTAGGCATTCTTTTAGAGCAACGACTTTTTTGGCTTTGTCCATTGCTAACTCCTTATCATTTTGGATGTCCAGGGTCCCCATGATAGAGGCTTAGGTGATGTCCACCGGTCTTTCCTTAAGTTGGGAGTTTAACCCTATTTTTTAGTCTATGAGACTCTCAAATGTGGGATATGTTTTCCCTATTTTAAACATTGTTGTTTGTAAGTCATAAGAAAAAAGCCTTTCGAAACCTAAGGTTTCTATGCACTCTTTCAAATCTCCCAAAAAACATTATTTTTGCTATCCTTCATTGCTCTAACCATCCTCCCCGTCGTCACAGATCCCCATGACTGCCCGTTCACCGAGCCCGACGACACCACCCACCAACTCT